>JAODOY010051633.1:2500-18583 GCA_025399855.1 Forbesichthys papilliferus | reverse complement strand
CACCACCCCCCCCCCCCCCTCCCCTCCACCCCACACACACACACACACACTCTGTTCTGTACTGTCGGTCGGCCGACCAATCAGCCGTCCCCGTGGGATGAAGCCATTCCGAACTGTAATTGCATTTGTTGACCTGACCGTTGACCCTATTGGATCCTGGGGAAATGCCATTAAGCGGTGGTCCTGTCCCAGCACTGCCCACTGAGAGAGCACAGGTATGACTCCCATCCCCTGTAGTGTGGCCTGGCCCCTGGCTGTGAGCTCTCACCTATGGCTTTGGCTGCCCCAAGCACCCTGCTTGTTGGTGAGGATGTTAACCATCTTCTGCTTCAGCTGGCTGGCCGTCACGTGATCCCTGTGCTTAGCGGCAACCATCAGGTGGTCACACATCTTTTCCTCTCCTCGCCGGTCCACGGCATACTGGACACAGCTGGACTGGTGTTGAAAATAAGCAAAACGGAAAAGGAGAATACACAGTTTAATGTGAAAAGGAAGTCAACTGCTGAACACACTGTAGAAGATGAATCCAATGATACTGAGAAATGATTGCACCCTTTCATTACTTACTGTAGCTGGACAGAACATAATACACTGAATCACAGCACAGTATATGGTCACTATGAAACAGTTTTATGGTTTCATTCAACAAAAGGTATTAGTGCCCTAAACTTTTTACTTTTCACCCCCGCACAGTGAAGAGATTCATTTCTACTCCCACAGAAATATGTACAGTAGTAAATCATGGTGAGCACATTAGGAATGTTTATAATACTCAACATCAAAAACAAAACACCTCTCCTTTCAATGCCATAGGGTACTCCCTCAAAAGCTCCACCCCCCAAATTGTAAAAGCATTGCCAAGGCTGGTATATTGTTGTGTGTGTGGTCTGACTCTTTCTGCACCACTTTGTTTGTGCTCCTTTTTATAGAGCCAGGGCTGTGTAGAAACACCAGATCATTTTTTCTCATGAAGCACATTTTGTAATGTGATTTTGACGAAAAGTGTATTAGTTTACATTTGCTGCCACTACCTTTAACTAAACAACTACGTTGTGTGCTCCAGACAAATACAACCGAATACCCCCCACTAATATATAATACTAATCATTTATTTTTACTCTAGATTGAGTGTTGAGTTAAGATAGGAAAATAAATATTTAATTGTTGTGAGGCATTGAACAAATGTCCATGTAGAATGACAATAATTAATCTAAACACGCTATTGATGGCATGGGTAAACACTATTATAAATACATAAATTATTCAGTTATTCATTATTCATTTACCATTTCAATTATTTCCAATTGAGAAAAAAACTACAATTTTCCAGATATACATTAGATTATTGATATATTTGTCTTCAGAACTGCAATTTTAGAAATCAAGGCTTTTAAAAATGGACAATACACTCAATAATTATTGTATTACTGCAAGATTTAAAAAACCAAATAGCCATTAATTTATATGGCATTTTACTTATTTTTTTAAGATTGTAGCTTTAGGCAGATGGAAAGGCAATAAAATAATATTTAACAGAAAGACTATGTAAGTGGTGCAGGTTGCTAAAAGCAACCTCAAGAAACACATCTGATTTCATCCTTGTTGCTAAAACAAGATTGCCTTCCTGGCTGCCCTAAGGGGATCTCTTGCTAATATTCAAAATCTAATTTACTAACAGAAGCTGAAAGCTAATTTAATTTCCTGCCTTAAATTTGAATTCTGTCAGCTATTATAGCACAACATATTCTTCATATGGGGTATAACTCAATCTCTGCATGTCATCTCACATTACCAATGTTATTCTCTGACAAATATCAAACGTTATTTATCATTTTAAAGCATATGAAGCTTGGCCCTGCCACCAACCTAATTGTGAAACTGTCTTATCTGCCTCCTGAATCTTCAATCTTCAAGAGTGGGTAATAAAGATTTGTCAGAGCTAGATGAGAAGTGTTGTCAGATGACAGGGATGAGGCTAGGTTTACTTCTTCTGCTGCTCTTCACATCGCGTACCAAGGTGTCTCTTGTGGTTTATCTAGCAGGTCAAGGAGCCCCAACAACAGTATATAAAGCAGCTGTTTGAGCACGGCTGCATCGCACAGATAAGAAACTCATCACTCACCACATGTATGGGCATCTTACAGGAGTGACTGAAATATGTATCTGTGTGTTTGTGTTTGCCAGAATATGTTTGGGTCTGTGTGAAGTATGATGTTTACCTAGACAGTGTTTATTTGTAGCCTATACTGTATGACATGCCAGGAATGACATTAACGTCTACCTAGCCTTGAATAGACTAAAATATTATCATTTCAAATTAAAACATTATCAAAATAGCTTTAGTCTTATATTACTTCTCATAAATACATAATATATGTAAATAAACATTGCCAATCATGTTATTGCTAACGTACTTGTATGTATGCATAGCATGCATCACTCGCTAAGGTTTTCTAATTAGTCTAACCTGAATTACTTGACTTACCTGAAGTAGGGGGAACTCAGATTAAATTCACATTCACAGTACTGGAAATTGAACCAGAGACCCTTTTGCTAGGTGTTAACCACCCTGCAAACATTCAAACGTATCTTCCTATGGCAGCATTCATTTACCAAATTAATATTTCTGTCATGTTGCTTTATTGTTATTAAATGAAAAGTACCGTAGGATCAATAATCCTCGAGAACACTGGTTAATTTCTAACTCTAATCTAAACAAAAACCCCTCCCTTTAAAGCCATACAGTAGGTTGCTTCCTCAGAAGCTCCGCCCCACATATTGGAAACAAATGGCAAAGGCTGGGATATTGCTGTTGTGAGCAGTGTTAGCAACGTTCTTTGTGTTCTTATTTATGGACCCATGGCTGTTTAGAAGAATATATGATGCACACACAACCCATGGAGGTATGATATTAGCCATTTATTTAATAGTGCGTCAAACATATTATATTATAAACATATTATTATATTACAACATGTTGAGAATGGCAAACTAACAGAATACAAACAGACAGATTGGTGAATTTGATAAAAGTGTATTATCTTACAATCACTGATTACACGTTTAAAAAGGTTTAATAATATAAGAGTAGATGCCCAAATAAGATTACTTTAATACATTGTAGAATGTGTTTTTATCTTACAAAGACTTTTTGTTAATTTGCACAGTGAAACAATTGGCCTACTTTAGTTTACCAAACCATATCTAAGTTTACTGAAGTACAATTGTGGTGCTTTTATTAATGATGGTGTTTAATTAGGGTATGTACAGTATGTATGTATGTGTGTATGTATGTATGTATGTATGTATGTATGTATGTATGTATGTATGTATGTATAGAACAGGGCATTGTTATTTAAATAATTTTTGTATTTGGGGGCTTCAATTCTGCATGCGTGTGTGTAAGGGTTGTGTGCATGGATGTATTCATTTACACCAGCTATTATAATTGTGAATGTGTACGGGTCAACCATACAGTACATCAACAGACAAACAATAGGCCTGCCAGTACCCTGCTGTTACCAAGGAAGTTGACAGAACACATTTGTTTCTGTAAAACCCAAACGTTATTTACACAAATAAAAGTACAGATATGTACTTCCAGTAATAGGGTAAAAATGTTTGTTGCAGGGATGGTACGATTTTGAGAGGCAGTACAGTATATGCAACACGACTCGGTCCGGTCAGCTCAGGGCAGTTGAACATTGAATTTCCATTACAACCGGGCTTCACGCTTAAAGGTGTGTCTTTAACTGATGACTCGCTTATCTTGAGTCAATCACGTTTAAAAGTAGTGCCCTCAATAACGCACTTTGGACTCCTTTATTAGCGCCCTGTCCAAAATATGGATTTTCAGGCTATAAGGCAATATTATACTTTACTTACTACTATGCCTGAGCCCGAATGCACATTAGGCTACAGTCCTATATGGCAGTCCCTAGGTGAGAAAAATATTAAACAGGCAGTGCGTTTTTGCCGTTTAGGACTCCTGTATGGTGAAAATGCACTGCCTGTTTTATCAGACATGGATTATTTAAAATGACAGCTTGTCTGCAATTCCTACAGAAGAAGAAAGAGACAATAGTGCCAAAAGTGATCATTACAGGTATAGGCTATACATTTGTCCAATACACAAACAAACAGGTTCACAAGCATAACGTTGTGTAACTAATAGATTTGCTTAAAATTAATGTTTGTCTATGCCTTAAACTTCACTCTCCACGAGTGAGAGCGTTCTGTCTCACTATGATAAGCCTACACTCCATTCATTGCGAGTAGGCTACCCGATCGAGCTTTAAAAAAAAGAAAACACGGTAGCCTAGTCAAGAGAAACTCTGAAAATCGCCTAGGCTTAATATTGTGTGTCGCACATCTCGCTGTCAGCCTAACAAGGATTGCATTAATGAAATGACGAAGCCTATAACGTCACATCGGCTCACTTGGAGGCGGGCCGGCTCACTTTGGCCCCTTTCCAGAGCAGGCCCATCTCAGGAGTGGCTCGATACGACTAGGCACAGTTAAACTGAAAATGGAAACGCAAATGAGCGCGGCACGGCTCAACTTGGCCCGGCCAAATGTGCCCGTGGAAAAGCCCCACACTATTGTACAGGGAATATTCTTCAAATTATTTTCTTGTCTCTTGCTTATAGTGTGTAACTTAGTGTGCTTGTTTAAAGCAAGGTTGTAGACCATGTTTTATTGACAACTCCATGACCATTAGGGCAGGATAACTACTGACTTAACAAATATATTCCCTACAAAAAGTATATATTCTTATGGCGGAACTTCCAGGCCTATCACAAAATGAATGAAAGCATTTATGCAAGCATGAAAACACAACAGCGTAGACTTACATTACCTCAAACTCTGCATGTTTGTGGACGTCCTCTGCACGTTGTCGGTTGAGAATAAACTCTGCCTCATTGGCAACACGAACTATGTGGTCCTTCATGGCATGGCACAGTAGCCTACACAGGGCAGAAGCAAACACAAAAGAATATTACTTAGAATCTTGCATTTATCCAATTCTAGTAGTAAATTCATTTGATATTGTCAATTTTGTAGTATTACGATATGACATGAACACTTTTATTCTGAGATCATTCTTCAAAATGTTTGTAATGTTGTTTTGCAGTAGTAGCTTGCGTAGAGTCCTATTAAGGAGGGAACGGGTGCCATTAGCTCCCTGATGCCAATCTGCATGGCCCCGGCCCGGGTTGTCCAACCAGAGCGCCAGGATGCACACACACAATACAGTCCAGGATGTCTTCTCACATGGCTGCCTCTAGAGGCATGGCCAGCCTCCGCCCTCCACCGCTCACATCTAAATATCCAATCCCTTTAATAATTGATGACACCCTGGCTATTGTGTGAGGAATGAGCTGCCATTTTACACACCATTAGGTCAGCTTTGTTTTAATTAAAGCAGGCTCTGTTCGTACAGCGTCTGATAAAGGCTGTGTGTCCATGCAGTCCCAAAGAGAAGCAGTAATCATGGGGCTGCCTTCATCAGTAGCTGCTGCCCATTTAACTGTTGACAAGCACTCATGAATAGATAGGCCTTAGAAGCACACGCAAATTAGATGCAGGGGATACATTGATGGTCTAAATCTGCAGTATTGACTGTAAACTTTAAGGTAATACATTCAATATGAAAAGGTACACATTGTACAAACAACTTAAATATGCTTGTTAATTAACAGTTACTCTTGCTTTATGCCAAAGGAAGACTGCAAATTATGTATTTAAGCATACATTTGTATCTTCTCGTAAAAAAAAAAAAACACTACAAACTAAAATGGGAGCAAATAATGAACTAGCAATTTTATTTCAATCAGCTGAGACAGATCATTTAAAGTTTAGCTGCACCCCAGCTCTAAGCCTGACTCTACCCACTACAACTTTGAAAAATGCATCAAAGAGCTGAGTAAGGGGAGGGGAGGGGCTGAGAGGTGGACCCCCATTAACATTAACATTTACATTTGATGACGTATGAGCGTACTAAGTGTACCGTTGAAAAACAGCCAGATTTTGATAAATACTGTTTTTTGTCAATATTAACACCAGCATTGATGTGTCTCATCACAGAACAATCCTATTACTTTGTTTGCAGATACAAAAAAAAAACATTTTAGGGTGCAGTTACAATTTTAAATGCACAGATTGATAGTATAATACAAATGCTGTCAATGAAAGAGACAACAAACTAGTAGGAATATGGTGCCAATAGTGTTGCAGTAGTAGATAGAGAACAAAAACCTGCATTTCTAATCCAATCAATCCGAAATTGGAAAGTGTTTAAAATTCCTTCATAGTCAACATACAGTAGAAGTTAACAAATGCCTCCAGGCACTATTTGTGTGTTTTATAACAGTGGCGGAGGTAATTTTCATTTACATTGTGTCGCGGGTCGCGGGGACAGTAGCTCCAGCAGGGGACCCCAAACCTCCCTTTCCAAAGCCACATTAGAAATCTCTGACTGGGGGATCCCGAGACGTTCCCAGGCCAGTGTGGAGATACAATCTCTCCACCTAGTCCTGGGTCTTCCCCGAGGCCTCCTCCCAGCTGGACGTGCCTGGAATACCGCCAAAGGGAGGCGCCCAGGGGGCATCCTTACTTGATGCCCGTACCACCTCAACTGGCTCCTTTCGACTTGAAGGAGTAGCGGCTCTACTCCGTGTTCCTCACGGATAGCTGAACTTCTCACCCTATCTCTAAGGGAGACACCAGCCACCCTCCTGAGAAAACCCATTGTGGCCGCTTGTACCCGTGATCTTGTTCTTTCGGTCATGACCCAACCTTCATGACCATAGGTGAGGGTAGGAACAAAAATGCCCCGGTAGATCGAGAGCTTTGCTTTACGGCTCAGCTCTCTTTTTGTCACAATGGTGTGATAAAGCGATTGCAATACCGCTCGGGCTGCTCCGGCCAATCTCCCTCCCTCCATAGTCCCCTCACTCACGAACCCTGAGGTACTTAAACTCCTTCACTTGCGGTAAGGACTCATTCCTTACCTAAAACATTACAGTGTTACAATATTTTTTACAATAGGCACATATGTAGACCAGGCTGTACTGTATCTTTTGCTCTTGGCGTGCATGTGTGTGAGGTTAACGTTTAATATATAGCGCAAATCAATACAAGAGGACGTGGTTAGAGTGCATTGGGGACCTCGGCAAACAGTGACCGGAGGCGGACGCACACCGGCAATAAAGCGCGGCTGGGAAGGATTGTCGGCTGACGGCTCAGCTCTGGACGTTACAATAGCAGTCAAAGCTTACATGCAGTTTTAAGATCACCAGTTCTGATTACACACTTTTGGCAAATTTTGTCATGATGTGGTCGAGACTGAAAGCCCAGTGTCCAGGGTCATGTTTCGCTACAGGGTTACACCTGTCACTAGCTGTGCACGCTGAAAAAAGAAGAAAATAATCTGGTGTTTCTACACAGCTCTTTGAATGGAACCACAAACAAAGTGGTGCAGACCACATCACACTATCACAGCCATGGCAATGTGTGTCTGTGGGGCTGAGCTTCTGAGGAAGCACCCTATGGCTTTGAAGGGAAAGGTGTTCTTGTTCTGCTCCAGATCAGAGTGACTGACTCCATCTTTAAGGCTCTTTGCCAAGGCCAGCGGGGGAACATGGCAGAGCCAGGAGCCTGGGCACAACACGAGTGTGGGCACGGCAGGGGTCTGGCCATGACGGGGCTTCGGCCAGATGGGTCAGCAGATGTCAAGGAGCCATAGCTGCCCCTGATCTGCCTCAGATAACACCCTAGGCTAGGCAAGCCCAAGACAAGACAAGACAGACAGAGAGGATGATCACTGTGTGTTGTTACATCACACTACAATGCTATGTTGAAGCACAGCTCAATGTGGGGTTGGTTCATTGAGTGGATTTCCTATAAAAATGTACAGTATTGTATGTGGTCCATGCTCCTGCCATGGGGCAAGAGTCAAAGATTGTATGAAAGGCTGCCAAATGCACAATAGTTACAGCTAAACTATAACAAATAGCTAAAAGTGGTAACAACTAGATGAACAAGATAGTACTGTACAGTACAATCCAAAAACATGTTAGGTTAACTCTCCAGTCAGTGCCATTTGACCAGTGACCACTGCTCCAGGGATGGGTTAAATGCAGATAATTAATTTCACTACATGTATGTGACAATAAAAGTACCTTTTCTATTCTTTTCCTTTACTGTACATGACCTTGCGAATGACGCTGCTGTGTTACAGCAAATGGATACATACCGCCCTTCGTTAATTAGCTCAATAAAGGCCAGGCCAGCATTCTTCTGTATGGAGTTCTGCCACTCCTGAAACAAACAAAAGGCTATTGAAATTACAGTGGCATTAATGCATTCAAGGTACAAACAGCATGAATAAATACATAAACTAAATAAACTAATGTGACTGTATTCCAACAAACAATATTATATGTTTGTTATAAAGAAATATTATTGGTTAATGTTGTCTATAAAAACCATGAGGAGGCAATAATGTATAAATAACAGTAATAAAAAAAATAGTTTTTTCAAAGTGCAGCAAATTGCAACAAGATACTGTAAGCAAAACAGACTATACAGAGAATGAAAAAAAAAAAACTTTAAAGAAACATTAAAAAGTAACGTGCTGCTGTCCAAATCCCCATACTCCAGGGAGTTTGAGAAAACAACTGATAGCTTGTAATTCAAGTAGTTTTACAGAAAGGCATTCAGGTCATTTATCCTTTTCAGAAAAGAAAAACTGCTGGCTATAAAAAGCGCAAACACCGCACTGCATGTGCGACAACCCTTTGTTTCTCTGTGAAAAAGATCTGTAAACACAGGAGAGTTGTAATTGTGGGCTGAAACTGTATCCTCTCCCTTAAATACAGCCATTTCCCCTGTCCCTTATAGTGACAGATGAGAGCACAAGCTCATCACGCGCCTGGAAGGAATCCGAGCTCCGGGCCGGGGTGCCAACACTCTCTCCCTCGCAATACACTCTGGAAATGATTAGAAAACAGTTTGGGAACACGCCTTTCGCTGTGGGAAATTCAGCCCTGCCGCTCCTTTGCGAAGTGCGAATGGATGGGAAAACTGGCATGGGGGCAGTTCAAAAGATGAGGAAAAAAGAGAATAGGGTTTGCGGCACGTCCTGCTAGTCAAATGTTAGGAAACGTTTACAAAATGCAGACTATTTACACACGGGATATGGAGTCTTTGAATGGGACTTTAAAACATGTGCCAAAATGGACTAATTTTGCTGCCAATCAAAAGGCAGCCAGTCAACCCACCTCCATCTCTTTAATTAACCAGATAAATGAGTTTATATCATGACAGCATATAGACAAACAGCTTTATCGTATACCTACAACATACTGTATACAGATTATGCCCTGCATGTTCAGGTAAGATGCTGTGTAGAGTACCAGAATCATTGACACTGACACCATTCTGTATTGTTGTACACGGCCATCATGGCCGACACGTTCTGTACTGTACTGGTTCATGCTAGCATACACAAGCTGACCCTGCTGTGCTTCAAGTCTGGGAAAGCAAACGGTGCTGACACACCACGGAGCATCTGGTCTCCAAATGTTCCCCATGACCCTCCGTCCCTGCTACAGTATCCTCTCCCCGGTGTAAGCTGTTCCTGATTTGGACATGGGATCGTGCCTTGTGAAGGGTCCGTAAGCTCGCACCGAGCTCACGTGACAAAAATAAATGTGGAAATCAAAGCAGATGTAAGAGGTTAGAAGGCATCAGCCGGCTGTCTGCCGTGGTTGTCGGGCCAACTCCTCAGAAGTACAGCTGAGGTGGTGCTGGGAGAGCAGGAATTTAAGAAAGCCCCACTGTGGGCCATCTGAGTGGATGCTTATGCCATGCTAAAATAAAATAAAGTGCTCCTTCCATTGGTATAGTTAAGTAGTTGACAAATTAAGGGGTTAGGACCCCTTTGGCTTTTGCAGGGTTGAAATATTAGGATTTTACTATCTGTATTGGGCAAACACATTTTCAATTATGTCTCTGTTTATATTTTAAGTAGTAATCCACACATTTGTAATACTTTACAATACAGTACCTTAGTGGCAAGATACAAATTATTTGCAAGTATTTGCAAAATAGAAAGGTTATACAAAATGCTTGCCTGTTATCTCAATTAGTCTCATATTCCAGCAACGAGCAACGACCATTGCCCTTAGATCCCAGTCTCATTGGACAATAGCGATCATACCTCATATACATCAAGTATGGGTACTCTATACATTTTTAATCCTTTACATATTTGTGTGCTCCTGCATGTCCCTGTATGTGTAACAAGCAGAGTGTACACACATTGTCCACCTGCCATTGGCGATATTACATTTATAATGCACCTTGCGCTGACTTTAGGCCAGGTGTTTGCTGGTCAATCGCGCAATAACTTTCTGCTGCTTCAAGATAGCAATGCGCTAGACCACGCCTAATGTTTAGACAAACACGCCCACGGGCACTCAAATGGGCAAAAGTGCATTTGCTATTTAGACAACATGGGCGTTGGGCGGGAAAATTACAACTGGGTCGGACACGTACGTGTCTTGCTAGTTTCCCACTTTGTGCTGCATTGCGCCGAGTGTAAGATAGGGCTCTCAATTTTAATGTCTTTCCTCTAGTAATACACAATGTTAGTGCAGGTGCATTTTGATATTATTGACATGGCCAGGCAAAGTTTTTTTTATTCAAAACATGTGCTTTGAATTTATGCGCTAAACTAAGATAACTAAACTAAACGAGTGTTGAGCTACAGTACAGAAACCTCTTATTCATAATATGTGAAAATCTGTTTAAAAAAACTGCGAGATATGATTGCCATTTACTAATGAAAACTTTTAGCTGTGGTTATACTGTAACATTATTCCTTACAGATAAGAGAAAATACAGCCACCTATTTTCCATACAATAAATAACAGAGAGATGTGTAAGGAATGCATTGCAGCCTCTAGCCTTAAACAACCTCTCTCCTCCCACTTTCATCTCTCCTGAAATTCAGCAGGGTACCAAGTATTTGTGGTGCTTCAATCCGACCTGTCAGAGCACCAGAGCTTTTGGGGGGCTTTTATCTGATCAGCAGTCCACATCTGGAGGTCCTCCATCACTGAATCTCCACAGCTTTATTCTGGATAACCCCCACCCGCCCCACGGCAATGTTTAAGTTGTTACAAGCGAAAGAGCTGCGTGACCTTTTCATTCAGCTGCCCACAGCTGAGCAGAGACACTGCGGGTCTGCAGCTGTGCTGGTCAGCCATTGCTGTGGAGCGCTGTGATTAATATGCAGAAATAAGGGAAGGAAGATCATTAACACTAATTTATTCATAAAACTGACAGGTTGAAAACACAAAGATGAACCTGGGGTCATTGGAGTGCCCTCTGTGCTGTCTCAAAACGTTAACGTCGAGACACGTCAGGGATGTGTGGAAGGCCTTTTTGCAGGCTAATCTCAGCACATACTATCATTCCAAACTTGACGACTTGCTGGCCTGACGTGAGTCAATGAGATTCACAAAGATTGCAAACCAGCTCTGTTTATTTGTTGTGAGATGCATTGAAGTCAATGGAATTTGTTTTGTTGCTTTTGTTCATGCTAGCAGTATGCATGTGGCACGCACCATATGCAGGAGAGTTGGTAACCATGATTAATAACTTGCATTTTGAATGCCTGGCAACTGAAAATGCTGTGAAATAAGTCTTTAAAAAATTGGGTGCATACATTTGTTTTACGGAATAATATTTGTGTTATAAGCCAGCGTTAGCTAAACGCAAGATCCCATCCCACTTCTCAGTGCTGACTGGATGGTACTTCTCCTCCATTCATAAGACCACTGCTATCACTACCCCTCCCCATATAAGCATGTGGACTCTTGCTTATATGTGGATATCTTTAGCTCACCCAATCAGTATGTTTAAAATTAACCAATACAAAACGTACAACATTATGCTGATGTCGTCATCTTGGGAAAAATGTAAGATATAGTTTAGACATAGTTATATATAGTTTAGTTTTCTAAATGGGTGCAAAGCTTTTTCATTGAGGGGTTCCATACTGATACGTACTGCAAAATAACATTTAAGAGACCATGCTGATCATGTGATTGTCATTAACATCTTAATGGTGGATGTTTTTGGTATTGCAGTACAAGGCAGCTCATCACAGCTCTCCAATGGCATGATTTAAGGATGGTAAGGCTGTGGGTGGGTCCAATTTCCAGCCCTCTCTGTTTGATCAATATTTCAGGCTGGGTTTCATCCCCCGAGCCCCTAATGGCAGAAACCTCTGGAGCCGTAATGCTATCTGTGTCAAGAGAAGGGAAGATCTCAGAACAGCATACGGACACAGTCTCCAGCAATAAATCCTGCAGCTGGAACAGGACAACTTCCCAGCAGACACTCAGCAAGGCTACACCGAAGCAGCGTAGAAGGACAAATGAAGGCACCGACCCCCACCGTCAAGAAGCATCAGAGAAGCGGCGGTGAAAGCACAGCTCCCTGTCTCCAGCTCCGTGCTTGGCCTTATATACAGTAAATGTGTGAGAAGCGCACTGCCATCCAGGGCTTGGGGGTCATGGCTTCGGATGAGCGCGCATAGAGAGAGGCAGTCTGGCCCCTTGCACACTCTGGATGCACCAAGAAGTTCCCCCAGTAATGGCTTCCTTACGGCCCCTGACTCAAGAGCGATGGGCTGACACAAGGTATGTTAAATATCTCCTGTTGTAACTGCTACACCGGGACTTTAACCTCCTCTAAAACAAGGGCTTAACAAGAGATTCAAGGGGTCAGCTCGGGGTGATCAGTCACCGACAGCTTTGCATGACGTGTGTCTGATTCAGGGCTTGGGATTAAAGTTGGAATTGTTGTAAGGAACAATGCAGGATTGTTAGCATACCGGTATGTTAGATGATGCCATACTGTAAATGACAGATTATTATTATTATTATTCAAGGTAGCTGAAATCAAATGACAACTTAACGTATTACATTTTGTATTAAATTATATTCTGTATATCAGTATTTATATTGCAGCACAAATTACATATTTTTAAGTATAATTGTATTGAATTTACTGTAGCTGTGTATAATTTGGGGATGTTTAAATTTAAACTCTATATAGTATCTTTGCACTGCTGTCACTTGTAACACCGTGCGGGAGGAAGGGAGTGCAAACAAACGAAAAACAACTCACAGAGGTTGTTCGAGCGACGAGCCTTATGGCTCGTCCTTAAATATATACCACAAAAGGGGAACACACACTCAAACACAAAGGGCGTACAGTCACGTAACGCATCGAACAGTCAACAGAAACGTGAACAGAAACGTGAACAATAATCCGCGACGTCTTACCGCGCGTCACCAGCCTATATGCCCTCACACCCACACGGCTGATGGCAATCGGCTGACTGCACGTGTGGGTGTGAGGCGCTGGCGCCGCAACCCTGGACGTCACATCGCTGAAAGACTTTAGACTGTAAATGTACCCTTGCTATCTTTCTATACTATATTGAGGATTCAATATTCCTTTAGAGAAAGGGTGTCCTTTAAAGAGATATAGGATGAGTGACACTGCCTGTATTCCGCCCTGACCAATTTGCCAGCTCTTGCACGACTGTCATATTATAGAAAGACTTGCTCCTCATTAGAGGGCTTCACTTACTGTTGAGAGAAAATGTGTTAAAAGACCATGTGTGTGAAAGGACACCAGCGTCAGAGAGGAGAGGAATGAAGTGAGAGGAAGGGGAAACTGGGACAGCACAGCACCCTACATGTCATTAAGTGTGCTTTATAGGGTGTTGTCCATACAGTAGCGCTGTTCCAATTCTTACTGGACAATTTGGTTCACTTATATCCCCGCAAAGTCCCGACACACTGTTGTTATGTTTGCCTCAAAATGGTGGATAGACTCAGCACTACCTGCTGTTAACGGAAGCACTAAGGGAGCATTCACACATGGCACATTTGGAGCAGTTGAAATGGAACGTGGTGCGTTCCCCTCCCAAGATGAGTATATAGACATTATGTGAACACTGGAATCACACTTTGTGAACAGGAAACAAACCAAAATGTGGTTAGATGCAGCCCCTGATCTGGAACAAAACAATACATAGGGGTGAAAGTTCCCATAAGGCCAACGCCCACTGAAGACGTCTGACGCCAAGGTTAAGAGCGTGGTTCTATTTCTTGAGCGTCAAGCTATAAACATGCACTGAATATCTGCAGATATTTGGGCTCCTCTGTCAATTTGTCTTCATGTTTCAAACGTTGCATTCCTTGTCGCGCCGCTGAACGCTGCCAGTGGCGATGGCATAGTTTTGGTGCATGCACAAGGACTAGATTTCACCCTTTGTTTCTGAATCCGTTCCTATAGGATAGTGTGCTATATAGGATGAACAATGTATAGTGCAGTGAAGCTGGTTCCTGTTCTACACTAACTAGTAAGCAACTCAAACGTTTGAATGGCCCACATCCCATAATAACAACAATTCACCTATCCGACAGCACCACACAGAACACAGGCAGGGGACTGTCTACAATACATATGAACTAAATTAATGAAAAGTAAAAAAACTATACTACAATCAGTACTTTGCAAATTATTCACATGCAATACATCCACAACCCACTAGTGGGCCTCGGCCCATAGGTTGGCAATGGCTGATGAGTGCATAGTGAATGAGTGGGTAGGGTACAGTGTGGTGGAGGACACAGATAGGGAGAGAGGGTTATATAGGGGAAATGAGCGGCTCACCTGAGAGCACAGCAGCATGACCAGCTCCACCACAGACGTGCTGGACTTCATACACACCAGGCCTGTGGGCAGGTCAGCAGACATTAAAGGTGTACTCAGCGATGCTGGAGATAGACTGTTAATATCTGACCTGGATCAAAACACAAACGCCTCTTCCTTCAATGCCATAGGGTGCTCCCCCCAAGGCTGTGGTAGTGCTGTGTGGTGTGGTCTGCACCACTTTGTTTATGTTTCCATGTACAGAGCCATGTAACTAAAAGAAACTAACTCCTTAAGTGGTGGGAACAAAGCCCACCCCTCTATGTCTTTACGGACTCCTAGGTCACAAACTATATCCCTATGATCCATATTGAAGTGCAAGTGTTCAGTCAACTCCTTTAGTAGGGTTATCAATTGTGGCTTGCACTAAGTGAATCAATTACTGGAGCTTTAAAGGGCAGTGGCATATATTCTCCTGGCAGACTGTATCTGACTGTAGTCTACTTTACTGTACTATTGTAGAATGTTTTTATACCAACATTTTGTTGAACCGTTTTGGTAATTCTACGCTGTTTCAATGCAGCAACAATGCAGAATAAGTGAGATTTCTTCTTCCTCTCTCATAGTAGCCAGGCTATCCTACAATGAGTGAAACATTGCCCCTCAATGTATTGTGAATGTGTGGTGAAACACGATATTGCACTCCTACGATCTGAGAGGAGGCCAAGTCAAGTTTACATCCCTTGGTAAAACAAATGTAACCATTCAAATTAGACTAGCGTCAAGTCACGTTTCAAACTGTGATAAAACAAGACTATCCCAAGGAAGCCAGATAGTGGCGCTGTCCGTTATCTTGACGACAGTTAGCGGGCCAAATGGACTCTTTAACTAAATGTTTACCAAATGTTTAAATTACATTTTAAATCTATTAAAAGCTGTTTCCTTAAATTATAGTAAAACAAGTGCTGTGAGTTTGAGTGTAAAGGAAGTGCTTCAAATGTATTGTATCTTTAAAGAATTAAGTCAATTCATTTCAAGTTTTTGAAATATATAGTTTTTAAGGCATATACTTAAGTGGATATGTGATATTCAGTAGGCCTTTTCAGTAACTGGCCAACAGAATAATTACGTATTAATCCAAGATGTATTTAAACATAAAGACATACAACTGCAGAGTATACACGCACATGTACACACACACTGTGGTTTAATGAAACAAGTGGCACTGCAGGTGCGAAAATATGATTTGCCGAAAACAATAGCAGCTATGTGAGAATCATTAACAATGCAAAGACACTCACACCTTGCCTAATTGGCTAAGGCTGGTTGTGCCCATGG
>JAODOY010051622.1:0-18585 GCA_025399855.1 Forbesichthys papilliferus | reverse complement strand
AAGCTACATATAATAATGAAAACATATCTATTTATTAATTAACAGTTCCAGTTGGTAAATATCACATTTACTTGAGAATCATAGCATTTATATCAGACCGACCCAGATCCGAGTCAAACACTCAAAGTTGGAATATATGGAATTTCGGGTCTCGGAGGACCCGTGAAGACGTCTACTATCGACCCTTAAGGCCCTTAATTAAAGAATTAGTTAAAATGTAGAGTTTGAGATCGTACTCTGTTGTTCTGTCTCTCTGTTAAAGGTAGTTAGCTATTGTAAGTTACAGTAATACACTACAGTAATTCAGTGAATATCTCCTCACGGTCTGCTAGCTGCCTATTCTGTGTATGCGCTGAAAGAAATTATCCAATGTTTCTACACAGCCATGGCTCTGTAAATGGGAACACAAATTGTTGCCGAGCTTCTGAGGGTTTTAATTTTGAAAGAGTTCAAATATCAACAATAAGACTCCACCTTTAATGTTACTGAGCATAAAGTGAATTTTTTTTGGCTGCTCCACCGGATACCTCTCTCCACCCATAGACATGCTAGTTTCCATCCTAATCCCAGAGCCAACCATGTGTGATATTGCCTGTTCTACTATAGCACACAGTGTTCACCGTCCACACAGTGCACTACGGTTACATTCTCAAACAGTTAGAATAAATGCTGGTTACCCTGGCATTTCATTGGTCCAATTTCCTAATGACAATAGAGGGTTTTACAGGTCAAAAGGTTGCAGTCGTCTTTATAGAATGACTTTAACCTGGTGACATGTATCTCAAAAGCTGGCTGGAGCAACCTCTGAAATTGAATTCAGTTCTGGAGACATGAAAGTCACTGCTATCTAGCTAATACTTCAATGTGACTGTTATTGCAGGAGCAAATCATCACAAGATATTTTTATAAACCTTACTGAAGCAGAACAAAAACCAAATCTTTTTTTAAGTGATGGACATGTCTCTTTAGTGAAAATATGTAAATAATTATTTGAATGTAGATTGTGATTAAACATTCTACACTTCTGGAATATATAAGAGGACAGATACTTTTTAAATAGGGTGTTGTTAACAGACTTGTTCTGTTGAGTGGCATAGACACAACGTGTTTGTATGTCTTTCATATAATCTAGCCTACTTTCATAATAGCATTAATAACGACAACAACGTTTTATATGTTATTTTACCCCAAAGAAAGCTCAAATTATTGTCACATCTCCAGGTTACATAACACAATCCATAATGGGAAAATACATTATGCCTTAGCTGAAACTGTGCTGGACATCCAGGCTACAGCTAGAAGGTGTACAGATGGTTGCAGTACCTCCAGGGTCTTATTCACTGTTTTTGTGCTGCGACTGTGGTTGCCATTAGATACTGATACTTTTTTTACTGCCTAGGCAGAGGAGAAATGAATTGCATCCTTGTGACCTGGGAAATAGGGTACTAGGCATTGTTGTTGGCTAGGAACTGTATTATTGCCTGGTCAATTAGAACCTTGTTTTCTCTGTGGCATAGTTTACACTTTAAGTTATGCATTACGTAGGCTTCTTTATTTCTGTATCGCACTTGTTTCCATAGCAATGACTTCACTGTGCACCCACACTCTCTGTTTCCAGGTAGGCACTGCCGAGGTGACATTGCATTACTGAAGAATTTCTCGTCATTAGAGTCCTTCTGCAGACTATAGTCAAACAAGTGTTCTAAAGTGCGCTCTGATACATTTAAATGTATATGTTTATAAAATTGTGGGGTTTGATTAAAGAAATAATGATAATAATAATAATAATAATAATAATACAATAATAATAATACAAATAATAATAATAATAATAATAATAATAATGTTAAGTTGAAAATTAAGATGTTTAAGATGACAATTAAGTAAATGTGTTAATTTACATTTTAAAAGCACAGAGAAGAGGTTGCTTAAATCTGGGTAAGTAATAAGGCTGCACAAAAACCAAATCATATTGCGATTATGATATATAGTAAACATTTGATCTCATTAGGCTTCATTTCCTTTGATATCAAATCTTAATGATCAGAAATTTTGCAAGATTATTCAGTTACATTATCGCATAATCACCATTTCTTTCCATGATTAGGCTATTCTGTGATAACACATAAAAAGCATTTTACATTTTAATATAAACATTTTTTACTTGTCTTATATCTATACTTTTTTTTCTTTCTTTTTTTTCTACAATGATGATTAAACTATGGGGTTTAATGAGTCCTATAAGAAGTCCAAATGTAAATTGTACAGGAAATAATACTATTCCTTTTGTAGGCATGTGATTGGAACATACTGTATTTGAACTCATATTTAAACATACATTTTTTTCTTTGTGGTAACAAAAATTGATGAAATGGTAAATGGACTGCGTTTATATAGTGCTTTTCTAACCTTCCGGACACTCAAAGCGCTGTACAGTATTGCCTCACATTCACTCATTCACACACATGGAGTGGAAGGATTTGACAACTGGGACTATCGGGTTATTTTATAAATTATAGCTCTGAATCCTCCGTGAAACTCCACAGAAGAAGACACTAATACTTTAGTGAAATATACCAGTTGTGTTTTCAAACGATATTGTTTACCAAGCGCTTGAATATGTGACATGGCCCTATGTGTTGAAACAATTAAAATGTTGGCAACATTTTATACAGTAGGCTTTACAGCACATAGGTCTATTATGCTACAGTCTAATTTATTACAAGATGGCTGACATACATTTGGCAAAGTTGCAAACTTTTAAGGCTTTTATCAATTGTTTGGCATGAGATTGACTGACTGAACTAACATTGTTAGTGAGAGAAACGTATTACTTTGCTAGATTGCCTCAAATGGGATTAGATGAGGACAGATTATTTTGTTTTATTTTCTCCTGAAAATAATTCAGTGAGACAAATGACGATTAGGAACATCACAGCCATATAATAACACAGCCATATCTTCTGTAATGCTCACAATGTCTCTAATGGTTGTGTGTAGTGTGTAAAGTATGGCTCGCAGCTGTAGGAGGTTAGCAGCTAGGCTCCGGGATAACCGATAACAGATAACTGACGGGGATAACATGTTGGTACTTCATTTTGTAGCACTTAGTGACAATAATAGGCTTGCTGACTAGTAGCAAAACACAGATTCACAACATACTCGAAGAAGGAAGTTGCTCTCTAGGAAAGGCACATTTGCAGAAAAGTGATATACAGTATGTGTAAATATGAATACTGTTACAGTATTGAAGTGCAAGCAGTTGTTACTATACTAGTGTATCTCTGAGATTCTAGAAAGTAAACTTTTGAGAAAAGTATGCCATAGTTCCTATCATTAATTTTCACAAGTTATCTGTCTTCTGGTATAGATCTTCTCAGGACCTAACATTGCCAGTCTGTGTTTAATAGATGTCCTCTCCTTTAAAATTATGCAACACAATACTGTAACAAAATCTGTTTTGCTTTATCTCGAGGTCAAATAGATATAATCTCAACTTTTGATATGAATAAATGTCATCTTGGCTGCTATTTGTGGCTAGTTGAGGTAATACAAAAATGATTCACCCCACTGCCTGTTCAATAAAGCCTATATATGGTGTCGAGGTGAATGCGACATTCCCAGAAAATGTTGTCAACCAGCAGTCATTGGTCTAGAGGGACAAGGCAAATTTATATAGAATTATGTGCCCATATTGGTCCACAGTGTTTGATTTGAAAATTATCATTTACTGCTAAATTGCTGTAGATGTCAGCTCTCCTATCCCCAATTAAGACATGATTCATGATAAAACATCTACAATATTTGTAAGATAACACAGAAAGAGGGGATGCTATTGCAGCCCGCTAGAGCAGTGACAGAAATGAGAAATGTTTGTGTTTGAACTATATTGATTTTTACCAGGATCTGTGATATAGCCAGTCGCAGCCATTTAAGTCGTTATTTTGGTGCAATTTAATGGTCACTGCCAGACAACAAGATCATTTGAGAAAAAGTTATGGATATCAACTTTAAGGTGAGCTGAAATATTGAAAGAATGTATTTCTTGTCATTGAACTGGCAACAGCCCCAAAAATATGAGCACCAGTAGGCACAGGTCCAGCAACCTGACAGTATAGCTTGTTGTGAGTGTGTGTTTGTGTGAGAGAGGGAGCCAGAGTGGAGAAAATGAGTGCATCCAGTAGATTCCATGGCAGAGCCTCGGTGGGGCCTAGCATCACATTCCTGGATGACAGAGGATCAATGGAGGTGGTTCATCCACTCCCTGCATACACTGATGCAGGAACACAATCGTGCACTGCACACGCCAACGTCTCTGAAAGAGTATGAACACAGAATACTGAGAAAAACAGTCTTGGTGTACTTCCTTCTCTATGTATTTTTTTTTTAATATTTATATTTTTTTATTGAATATTTCAATAAATGGCCCGCATTTATGTAGCGCTTTTCTATGTCACAGGCCACTGAAAGGGCTGTACATCATTGCGTCACATTCACCCATTCACATGTGTGTATGCTCACTATGTATGCATACTGTACAGTATGTGTGTGTGTGTGTGTGTGTGTGTGTGTGTGTGTGTATTTTACAATGTGTTGTCTTGTCTTTTCTCATTCCAAACAAAATAACAAAAATGGCAATGTGCAGAATAAGCAACTGTAATAGATTCTAACAATATTAATATTAAGAGGATACAATAAGCATGTGTTACTGCTTGTCCTCCCCTTACTGTAAATGTCCAAGGTGAGGAAGTCCACATAAATCAATGTGTGGCCCTTAGGTGACATCACATATAAAACAATCCAGTAAATTAAATTGAGGGTGAAGGGAAAGGTCACACGTTCCACTCGCAACTTCTTTTCTTGATGTATTTATTTTCATCAGCACTTCGCTATGAAAAAGAAAAAAAAAGAGAAAAAAAATAACAGGGAAAACAAGAGTTGTAAGCATAAAAATAAAAGATTGCATTGCACAGACTCCACTGGAGGCATTATGCTACTTAATGGGCTATATTTCCTTATAAAAACCTTTAAGCTTTCCAGTTTCTACACGTAATGGTTTGACTGGAATTATTACTAATTATTGTTATTCCATTTCCATTTTGACCTGGAGATACTGGTTTGGTGTATAATAAAAATTACATTCATTTTCTAGTTTTAGTTTTTAGGATTTAATTACTGAAGTAAAAACATTAGGTCAAGTGGTGGCTTGACAAAATTCAGCACATTTGTATACAAATGTTATACAATAGCTAGCTAATAGAAAGCTTTCTGCCTGCTCTGAGATAATGAATCCATCTTCAGCAGATACACAGCAGTGGGCCTACTTTATTCCACATTTACATTCTATCATGGTGGGGAGCTAACAGATTACACAACATGTGTTTCAGGTCAGGGAGAACTGGAACCACTAGCAGATCTAGGGTGGGCGTGGGGAAAACGTGCCTTTAAAATTAAAATGTCCACTGAAACACACACACACATACAGCGCTTATCTGTCCTGGCAAACCAACAATAAATGCAGTTTATGTTGGAAAGTAAGGGAGGAGAGGTGAGGGGTGATATGACAGTGTCCATCTGCTAGGGAGACCCGACTAGACAAACGTACCCACTCAGTTCAGTACGCCTGTTCCCACTGTTGCAATAATGATGGTATCGTAAACACTATCTCATGAACACAATGAGTGGAAAAGGAAAGTTGCCTCGTCATCTATACCGCAGTCAAATTTATTACCAGTTGCAGTGTTGGTTTTAGGAGGGAAGAGCATGTTCATTACTGAGTGCTGACATTGTATTCCTTCAACAGGAAGCTAACATTTTCAAAACAAAGCCCAACAGACATAGGTACAGTAACACAGTACAGTAACATAGAATAATGGCATACAATGCCATATTTAACATGAACAAATGCTTCATACACTGTGCCAATTCCAAGGGATAGGAATTACCCAGGGGGCAAAGGGTTTTTTAAGAACATGGAATTTTATAAAAGGTTGTGACTCAAAAGTGATATACTGTAGGACCTTGAAGGATCCTAACCTGGGTTCACAACATGGTCAAACTATCCACTGGAAACATATATGGTGGGTGGGTCTACAATGCAACTCCTAACCTTTAAGGCACCACACCTTATAGGTTTATTTTTTTAATAAATACATAATTTAATAATTTTAACAAACACATTTCTATAATACCTGTTATCCAACAATGTTATGAACATCCATTACAGCTGATTACACAATTAAACTCTTATTCATGGGATGGTTGGTTAAAGGGTGGTAACATCTGGTAAAACATCTGAAACTATGAGGCCATGTGATTCTACAAGTCATCTGCTATAGGTGCACTGTCAATGGTTCTGAACAACTTGGGAACAAAGTTGTCATGGAACAAAATTCCACAATAATTTGTTCTTGATAATAATAATAAGTAAGTGTGTGCGTTTGTGTGTGTGTTCCAACCAAAATAATAATAATAATTTGACATAATCTACTCTGGTACACCCGTAGACAAGCAAACCGATGTGACAATTAATATACTTTCTTCCTCTATCACTAAGCCTGATACCAGTACTTGAATTTTTTCAATTGAACTAGGAATTTCTTCTCAGGTAGACTTCACAACATATTTGTTGTTAATGCTAGCCAGATGGGGTGGGGTGGATGAATGTGCATGGGTGGGAGTTAACTGTTAACTCTGATAGGCCTACATGATCGAGGATTATACAACGGCATCACTTTTGATTGTATGACGTCACTGGGTGCATGTTTGTGTGTAAGAGTGTGCGTGTCCGCGCGTCCGTGGGTATGTTGTGTTATGTTTGGTAGGGGGAGCCACAGCCAGGATTGGCAGGTCGTTAAACAGTCTTGCAAGCAGCGCGCACGAGGAGAAACTAGAGAAGGATAACGGACCTGCACGAGGGGGAGGCGGAGTAGGCGAAAAACGTCGCGCTCGATGCGCTCTCTCTCTCTCTTTCTCTCGCTCTCCCTCTCTCTTTCTCTCTCCCTCTCTATTTTCTCCTCGAATGACAGCGCTCATTCTCTTGCTGAACAGCCGCTTGCGTGCCCGCGTCTCTCGCGCTTTCTCTCCCTCCCTCAAAAAACTAAAAAGTCGTCGTCCTTTCCACCTACCAAACGGCACCGACTTCAGTAAATGTACATTTCATTTTTTTCTAAGCGGACATGTGCGTAGGTTAAATGAGGAACCACTGCCATCGATGGTTTAGTCTGCCAGCCTGTGGGAAAATTAACGAGAAAAGTACGAGAAATAAATAACCCGCGTTCCCATTTTCTTGACAAATGGGCAACACAGATCTGGATTCGTGATGTGTTTGACATCAGTTGTTCGCTTTTCAACAATGTAGAAAAGTGCGCTGTCATTTCATGTTGCGAATCAGTCCGCGAAATGCCCGCGAAGCACCTTGTCCGCGCGCAGCCTGATTTCGCAACTGTTTAACTCTAGAGTGGAATACATTCAATGGTTGGTGGAAAGGGAAAGTTTGATCGACAGCAGTGGCCGTGGGGACGACGTTTTTTGGCTCTAACCAAGTGGACCACCTGTCTACGACTGGGCACTTGCACGCAAACCTCTTCCTCGTTTAGTTTAATAAGAGGGTCTGTCGAATGCAATAGACGCTAAACTTAATAGACATATGGACAGTTTCTGTGCTGCAGTGGAATTGGCAACATTCGTAAAGGGATCTAATCTGCACATATCATTGGAGGATATAGCTCAAGTATGTGTGCATTACTGACAATAGGAGTAAGATCAG
The DNA here is from genome assembly GCA_025399855.1 of Forbesichthys papilliferus. Lineage (NCBI taxonomy): Eukaryota > Metazoa > Chordata > Actinopteri > Percopsiformes > Amblyopsidae > Forbesichthys > Forbesichthys papilliferus. Next base: position 10,817 of record JAODOY010051622.1, on the reverse strand, counting down.
TCACTTGACCGTATAAGCCATTATATCGACTTTGTGGAAATCTGTCTAAATGGGAGGACACCTGGAGAACTGACTAGGATTTGCTGTAAATAAAATGTGGATAAAACGGTGTATTGCGCGCAGGTAAGGTTCATTTTGACACATGTATATCCTATGCAATAAGATCTCACTTGTCACAGCAGGTAGGTTACAAAGGCAACGTCTGTTGATTGTTTTTTTTTTTGTTGTTGTTTTTTTTTAGTACTAGGCCTTTTAATATCTGCACCCGGCCGTGTTTCTAAACATGGTATTTTTATAACAATGCAAGTTATGAGCGCCTGCTGAAATTGATCCTTGTTTCAGTTTATTTGATCTAAACCTAGTTTTGTTTGCAATGTGATATTCTAATATATTTTGTAAAGATCAACGCATGTTTTACACTTTTATTATAATATGGAACAATAACAGGATGGGTTTTTGTTTTCATAGGTGTAGAAAATGAAAATTATCACGTATGTACGCTGGGGGTCGCCAACAGTACAGGATAAAGTAGGCAGTGCACGCACACATGTATACTCCCACATATATTTGACTGTCTTTCTCATCGCCACACATTAGGTAATATATTGCCTCACCCTACTGAGTAAACAATACAGAAAAAGAACAAAATAAAGGTGAAAAGAATATTATAGGCGCCTTATTATTTTTTCATTGCTTTTTTAAACGTTTCCATTTGCATTTTGTGCAATTATCTAATCGACAATAATATGCTAAAGTCAACGTTGCATAGCCAATTTGATTCATTGTTGCCCACAGAATGCACGTAGGAATGAAAGTGATATCTCATAGTGCAGTGCCACAGATGACATTGTATTTATATATTTTTTTAAAACAATAACTTTTGCATCTTCAAATGAATTCCTGGCAATTCCAGACATCTATTTTTATACACAACATGCACTGTACAATGGCAGAACTCACATGGTTAATTGCTCCATATATTCCTGACTATCCAAGCACAAAAAGTATTACGTATAATGCAAATGAAAAATGTGTGCATAGAGAGGCATGGCAACACAATTTTTAACTTACAAAGGATTAAAAATAGGCATTTTAGCTAATTTTTCACAAAGTACATTCAAAGCACCAGTCTAAGAATATGACTGAACCAGTTCATGGTTCCAATTGGCTGTACAGCAAAGAAGACATGTTTCATTTTGACCCAAGAGTGCCATTGAGAATAGTGCATGCAAAATGTGAGACTGCCCAAAGATATCAATATTTCAATTTAAGTGTCTTGCTCCATTTTGTCATGGCACTTGTTCTACATTTCTGTGGCTGTAACGGTATAGAATAATAACAAGGAAAATGCACACAGTGACTGAACATAGGAATCCATCACTTTCCCTGGCCATCTCAGCGCTTCATGTTTCATGGATGTCATATAGGCTACAGCTTTCAGCACCATACTCCAGTTAAAGTACTGGAGATCTTTTCAAACCTCAGCTCAGGCGATCATTTCCTGAATCTGCCTTAACATGGTTAACTTTGATTAGGTGGAGAATGCTTAGGTGTCTGCCTACTGTAGTGCCAGCAGTGAGTTTTCTGAAAATTATTTTCACACAATGAGTTTCTTTTAGATATATATTTTTTTTATTCCAGGTTCAACAAACCACAATGATATATATTCTTTCTTTGTAAAACATTAGAAGCCTCCATTCTCAAAGAACATAATTAGTCTGCTTGAATGATCAATTAGTCATACTGTAGCACCCTCAGCTAGCTTTTGCATTTGCACTGATCCACATTACCATGCAAGGGACTCACACATATTCAGATATTCTGGTGATTTGGGTGACATCCATATAGCCTCTATATACTAGAAACCTAGTAAAGTATATTAACTGGGCCTCTGTGGAGAGTGATTAACCTAAATTTGCAGTGAAATAGGCTGTGTTGCTTCTCTGAGCTCCAATCCTCTGGAGATGTAGGTGTGTATACTGTATGTGTCTGCCTGTATACAGTATGTGCCACAAACACACTACACTGGGTTGGCTAGTAAATCCAAGAGGGACTTGAAGGTTTTCCCTGTGAAATGGAAAAACAGATGCAGTACTGTTCAATTTGATCCCTCTGTACAGAACCTGACCAAGAAAAGAAAAAACAATACTAACCAAAGCCTTGTTCATTGAATGTTTGAATTGTGAGTAAATGCAAATGCAGAGAAAATAAAGTTTGGTGAATATATGAGATACGTCAATAAAGTTGATACAGTATTGACACAAATTACAGAATTTTATATTAATCCATTTTATATGCAAATAAATTCAATGTGCAGGCATGTGGCAGCAATTTCTACCATGTGATTGCTACTGTAGATTGCTGTACATACTGCTCATTATACATATACAGATTATTCTGGATACAGCCTTTTTCTAATTATTACATATAATGTGACTCAATGAAATACAAAGAGAAATGCCCTTATTTTTGCCAAAGCCCACCACCTTAGCTGCCAACGTTAGCATTAAGTGGCATTAATGGTCAGTTCTTGAGCTGAAATCCATCCAGTGTGGGGGTTAGCTACATGGGAACCAGACTGTTCTTATTCAACTGAAACCCATCCATCCCACAGACCTGGTAACAGCACAGCGCCGAGCTCATACTTGATTCATGTAGTGAGCTTTTGCTGGATCAATACTGCCTACAAAGGATCAGATTTATCCATCACAGCTCTTTCCACTAACTGGCATGCTCCATGTGTGGATGTCCTTTCTCCATGGGCCGCTTAAAAAAAGAAATGAATTAATTAAAACAATTTAAATGAACAACTGGATTTCCAAGAAATTGATGTCCTTCTCTGCTGTGCTTTTTTTTACTTTCTAGACTAGTGGGCAACAATTAAGGGAGATTGAGGTGTACAAATTAATAAGATCTTTGTTGTAGCAAAAGTGCAACCAACTAAGACATTCAAACAATAAGGCAGCATATTGAATGGTTAGGCTGACCGACACAACCAAAAGCCACAGAAATCTGACTCACAAGGACCCTGTAAGTATCCTTATTGCTAATTGTACTCGCTGTATGTCAATTTGGATAAAACTTAAAACTAATTATATGGCACAGAGGAGTTAAGAGGGCCTGCCCAACTCACACAGGAGGGTTAAAGGGAGACAGACTGATTTACAGCAGTTTAAATCAATAGCATTTGTTTAACCTATATAGAGCAGGGAATTAATTTAATACTTGTTAACTATAAAAAAGTGTTCTTGGGGTTTAGCTCTCTTTAATTTAAAAGACGAGGGGCAGGCTGAGTATGAATGGACCGTTGTGCGGCTCATCTTACCCAGAGGCTTTCCATATCTCTACCCATTTTCTTTGATCCTTAGAAACCTGTTTTGCTATGAGTGTAAGGGTTTTGGAAATTGTTGAGGTTGAGCAGTGGTAGCAATTAACAAGGCAATGCAACACCCTCCGGTGTTTCCATATCCAAAGCCAAACTAATTTCTCATGTTTCCATGGTCATTACTCTCAAAGTAGCTTTAGTTACAATTGTGCACATGATGGGTGGGGGGATACTTTAGCACGGTACCAAAACAGGAACAAGATTTGATAGAGTATTTATCCTTCTGCCTGCATCCAGGCAATCCATCTGGAGTACTAACTCTTTTTATCTCCTTAACACTGGATATCTACTGAGGCTCTCCTCACTAACACTTACACCTCACAGTGTGTTTTTCTTTCAAGCTATAAGGCAGCTTTAGCAGCAATTCGAAATGAGATAATATCAAATAACAGTTTGCTTATTGAAAGGTGTTTGAAAGATACATGGTGTTGTAGAACTGTGGAATGCACATTGTTTTAGTGTTCCTCTACCTAAAGGTCAACATTAAAGTGGGCACGAAGCAGCCTAATATTGATTAATTATACAAATGTATTAAGTGTTTTGGTATTTATTTTAAGAAAAGTATATTGAAAAACAGTTACATGTTAAATTATAATATTTAACGACATTATTATTTAGAACTTGAACGTCACCGCCATATTGCCGTATACGTCACAGTCTACGGGTTTGTCCACGTCACTAGGTTGGTTGCTCTACAAGTCTACCTAGGGAGACGGCAGTTTCAGGGCGTAAAATCTCGAGTCAAATGTTAATGTTGCTTTAAAATATGTAAATGGAAGCTTAAAGTAATTTTTAGGAGATTACCACAAGCCCAATGGTGTAAAATGTCCAGCCAATGAGAGTAGGATTAAAAGAGTAAACTTAGTTTATTTAGAGGGAGCATCCATCTTTTCCTGACATGTGGGGAGACCGGGGAACACCTGGCTTGTGTGGTTACTTCACTGAAATGCAAGAGAGTCGATCTTCCCTCAGGAGACTTATGTGGATGCCCTTCTTGTGGATCTGTCCTGCATTACCCTGGTCCACAATGATTAGGTGTTCCTCTGTGAGAAGGACAAATATTTTTGGAAATGTCAGTGGTGCTTTTCACTACGCGAAGTTCGTGCAGAGACTGGAGTGGCCTATCAGCAAAAAAAAATTCTGCATCTTAGTAGTACAAGAATTACCACCCTTATAACAATTCTTAGTTTTAATGCCCTTGTTATTTTCTGAGTCTGTGAAAGTCAGTGCCATTCGTAGTTTTAGCTAGGAGTCAGCACCTACAGTATGTGGACCCTACGCCATAGACTGACGTGCACCTCTCCAAAAATGTAAATATGCGTCCGTCTATCCGTCGATTCGACGCAGCAGTCTTGTGGATGCAACAGGGACGGTTTATTCATTAGGGCGATTGGGCGACGCACTGCCAAAGGTAAAAAGAGAGAGGAGGAAATTTTCCAACTTTACCAGTGTACGCTATATGGTAGCTGACTGTCCTGCCTCAAAATATCTTAATCCAATCAGCGTCCAACGTTCCGTGGACGCTGGCTCGTCTACGTATAGCCAGGCTCCAGCCCCTTTTGGGGCGATTTCAATATGGCTGAAAATCGTCCTTATCGCTCTCATAGACGTCCCGCTTAAAAATATTTTTTCACAAATGCAAGCTCTTCAATGCATTCTCTATGGCTTCCGGGGGTGCTTGCACCAACGTGTTTACGTCATGCAAAACATTCGTAGGTATCTGTCAGTGACGTGTGTTTTCTACGCAACATTACCTAGAATGGTTCGTCGCTGCACATTATGGATTGTGTCTCATTTGTTCTGTCTGCATGACTTATGAAGTATGTAAAATCATAATATTAATAATAATAATAATATTAATTGGTAGGATTGTTTAGTGTGTATGCAAATGTGCTTTTCCATAACCATTTTGAACAATATCTAAACAGAAGCCAAACGTCAATGTTTTGTATTCACTTGAACCAAGGTTGCCTGCATAGAGAAGGTAGCCTACTGCCATATGGTACTGTAATAGAGATTGGGCGAGAGCATTCTGCTGCACCTAATAACCATGAAAATAACATGACAACTGATTCAGACTATTATGAATTCATTTATTTTCATGATCATGTTTTGTAGCCCTCTTTTTTTAAGACATTTGATTTGAATAATTGGTAGACTACTTTCCGGTTATCTGGACCACAACATAGAACATAGAATGTATTAGTTTAATTATTTTGAATGAATGAATGAATAATTGAATGAATTCATTCATTTAGAGTTAAGTTTAGGTTTGGGTAAGAAATTGGTTAGGGGTAGACTAGTGGTATGCCACTAGTGAGGTGACAAAAAAACAAAACATTGTAAGCTACAATGCAATGTGACAATAGCTAGTTGATTTAAATCTACAGTAAGCAATTTCACTGTCAATTCACAATAGGCTATATCTCCTTGGACTGCTGCTTAATTGCCTGTTCTTTGTGCTGGATAAAATCTGTTGTTTGTAGCCTATACACAGCCTCTGTAAATAGTAACACTAACAAAGTGGTGCCAATCGCACCACACAACAATATCCTAGCCTTTGCTTTGTGTTTTCAGTGTGTGGTGGGTAGAGGTTCTGACGGAAGCAATAGGCTATTTTGTTTTGATCGACAAGCTTTCTCTAGAAATATTTAGATACCTTTAATTTACCTAGGCTATTGAAAACAATTGCCTCCTGCTCCCAAATATTTGGAGCAGGAGCCTGCACTGGGATAAAACCCATGCCAGAGAGAGTAGTGCTTTGGAATTAGGAATGTTAACGATTATTGTCTAAGATATATTGGTGTAACTAAGAGATTTGCTCAAAATAAATATTTTTATTTGCTTATTTCAAAACATTTACACTCAATTTGTGTTCTAATTCAGGCGCATTTAAGACATGGTACTTTTGCATTTTGCTGCTTTGCGTCAATTGCATGCGCAGTCAGCGCGAACAGGTCCGTGCGGCCGACGCAGAAGTATAACATGTTAAACCTACGCCAAAACTGACGCCGTAGGCAAGACGTAAGTTCGTTGCAGAAGCATAAATGGGCCTGTGGGCTCCCCGTAGTCACTTACCCTGACGCGCACCTCTCCCATTCGTCCGTCGATTCGACGCAGCCAACAACAGTCTTGTGGATGCAAGCTCATGCCAGAGTGTTTTGGAATTTAGGACCTTTATAACAAACATCCTGTTCATGCATAGATTGTCTACCTTTAACAATGGTGGTGTTATTTTTAGATTCGTTGGAAAGAAACATTTTGATATGACTTGGTTGCAGGGCCGTGTCTAGGACATTTTTACAGGGGTGGCACAGGGGTGGCAAAGAGATGTGTGGTGGTGGCCACAGAAGAGCATATGCCTGTGCCTGTGCCAAACATATTTGTTGGCTGAGCATTATTAACCCAGACTACAACTTTGCGTATGACAAGATATGGATTTTCCTATGGCATTTCCTTGTTGTCTAGGCAGCGTAATATAAATAGCTACTACTATAGATACTATTTTCTATCACAGTGGCTCAGTGTTTCCTATGATAAATATTGGTTTAACTAAGAGATTTGCTGGACAAAAACATTTTATATGCTTATTTCTAAACGTTTACACTCTAAAATTAGTGTTCAAATTCGGGAGGCAGGGGGTTTCCCTATGATAGTATTTCTTTATTGTTCGGGCAGCGAAAAGCAAACTTTTATAAATACTATTTTGTGTCGGCAGATTGTTTCCTATATAATCAATGTTGGTCTAAGAGACTCGCTGGAAATAAATAATTATATATGCTTATTTCAAAACGTTTACACGCAATTTGTCCTCTAAAACAACTCATAAACAATACTGGCACTTCCGCAGTAGGGGCTTTACATGCACAGGTCCACAAGGCCGACAGACCAGCGCAGAAGTATAATATTGTCATGGCGGCGTAAGCCTGACACAGAAGCATAATGGTATTGCATGACGTGTGACAAAATATGAATATAATATTGGTATTATGTTTTTTTTTAAGCTAACAGTGCAAAACAGATGTTTAGTGTAAGTACACCTATATCTGTTGAAGCTGATTGGAGCATGTAGCCTATACTTTCCCCCTCGCTGATCCGTTATTATTTTAGAGAGAAACGTGAAAATGGATGCTGCTAAGGTGAATAGCCTACAGTACATTTATATAGAGGCGTAGCTTATATAGGCACACAGTATACTGTATTTGTATGTTTTCATTAGCCTAATAAATATAGTTGAAATGTTGGTTAGAATGACTCCTGTTCTTGCCTAATAACGTATCCTTCTTGTTGAGCTGTAAACTAAGTAATAGGATCGATCTGTGATGACACTTCAATGCTGGCGTTAATAAAGTCCAGTTTTTCAAAGAATCTGCATTTTTGTTAAAAATCACGGCAGCACCTGGCTGGTTTTCAAGAGCACACTCCGTCCGCACATACATCATCAAATTCAAATGTTAATGGTCATCCCCTCCGCTCCCCTCACTCAGGATCTTGACGCATTTTTCAAAGTTGTGTAGTGGGTGGAGTCAGGCTTAGAGCTGGGGTACACTTTAAATGGTTGTTAATTTAACATTTTCATATGAATCTAGTGCCTGCATGCATGACTGGAAGATCACAAAGCGTTTCACAAAAATGGACGGATTTGTTTTCTATGTATTTTGCAAATGGTGCTCACTGCAAAGTTCACATAGCAATGTGTGTACTGTACTGTATGTCCGAGCAAGTGAGTGTACATTTGTGTGTGTGACGTGTACACACTGGGTTTTATTTGCACTATTGCTTACACCGAGAGCTTGAGCACACAACCCTTTTCAATTCCAACAAAGGCTTGATTACGTATTCATCAGGCTCCAAATGGAGACTCAAAGGGTTCACGGTCCTTCCATTTACTTGAGTTTGGATAAACTATCTTTAGCAATGCCCCATGATTAAATCAAATACTACATAAATTGGATTTCTAGTTCAAGCAGAACTGAGATGTAAGGAATTTCCTGACGTGAAGTGTTTTCACTGGGCATCATATGGGCCATCGGAGATCACAGGTGGTTCATATTATCATTGGAGTTATACCTTTCAGAGGTACATCATTAGAATATATTTGTTTTTTCCTACTACAAGCTTTTGGTCAAAAGGCACAACCTCCTGTCATTCTGCTCAGTAGCGGCTGGGATTTTGAAGAGGCCTGCCCGCAAAGTCGAAGCTCAAGGCCCCTCACCTAAAACAAAAGACAGCGCTATAGCCTTCTGATAGTTCAGCACCAAGGATAGCACTGTTGCCTACATTACAGGATTCCTTTACCTGGCAGTTGAAAATTGGGGCTCTCAATGGCCCTCATTTATTAAATGTGCATACAGTAGAAATCTGTGCATATGATAATTTTCACGCAAAGGTCGGCATTTACCAATCTGGACCAATATGGATGTAAACGATGGCTACAGTCAAATCTCATGTCAAGTCTCAACTCATGTACGCAAGTTTTCGATTCATCTTAAGCTACTTGTGGTGCAGCATAGTGGAGGTGGCGGAGAATTATCTCAGAGTTTTAGACCATATATCCTGCTTCTAACAGGAATTTAAGGGTAGCCTACTATACATTAATTGAAATAATATGACTGCAAAAAAATTATATTTTGTAAGACCAGTGTAGTCCATGGGAGGAAGCTTATAGCCTGCATGTCAGAACGCAACCTAATTGTGTCCTGTTCTGTAAAGCGCAGGTTAACAGGGTGTTATTATTTGATTATCCGATCCGACAGTGACTAGATTGCCAAGGCAGCCGTAGCCTGCTCAGCGCAGCCCCAAAGGAAGTCCGTTTTTCAGGTTCTCATTTAAAGGCTAAGCACAATATCTGTTTTAGGTCAAAGAAACCTCCTTAAAATGAAGCAATAAACAAACATCTAATATGTATAAAGGGAATTACCTTTGAGTTGTTTTCAGACAAGGCTTATCTGACAGGCATAAACATGCCAATGCATCCATTAAATAGCCTTTCAATCGTAGCCTACCAGGTTGTTAAATATAGGGTATATTATGGCAAAATATCATTTTTGTAAAGCCAGTCTATATGCACTTTAACCTAACTTAAGTGAGCATTTAGCATTCTTTCATGACTAGTACTAATTACTGGGAAAAGGTTGGTTTCAAATAACTGTACCTACTGAAATCAATATTTCCTGTGTTAAAAGTGCAGTATTAATAATAATAATACTAATAATAATAATTTGTATTCATATAGCACTACAGAATTGCAGTTCAAATTGCTTTACAGAGAGGGAATGAATACATGTACATAGGTGTGCTTCCCATAAACATATATATAAGTAGTTCATTTTAATATAAATATGGTGACATAACATTAGATATATCTAATGTTATGTGACCATGGAATTGCCCTATAGCCTACTGTAAAATGAACAAATACAGCAGCAGCAAAGGAATGAGCTGGTGTCTGTGCTTCTGCCTGATGTGCCTGTGTGTGTGTGTGTGTGTGTGTGTGTGTGTGTGTGTGTGTGTGTGCATGCGCACACGCATATGCTACTGTATGATACAAAGACTCCATCATGGTAAATAAGTCAGTCCTATTAGCAAAATAAAGCATGCTTATACTTGGACCAAATAAATGTTTGTTTAGCAAATAAGGCCACAAAAGCTACCACTTCACTAAGCATCCAGAAGACAAGCAACCAGATCCATTGTAATGAATCTCTGCAGGGTGTTGTCTAGTATATGTATAATGCATAAGTGTGGATCCACTGTCCCATCAGGACTGTGAAACGCCACTTTATCAAAGAGTTTACTTAGAGGTCTCCCCAAGTGATTAATGCTGCTATTGATAATGTGCCTTAATGGATAACATTTAAGAATGAATAGTCAATGGCAATAGATCAGACTATGAAGTACTGTTGATCTAGAACACTGCATTTGAAGGAGAGAGAGAATATTTGTAACTTTGATCAATGCTTAATAATGTTATCATGTTTGTAACTAATACAAATAAGATTTCATTCATATAAATCCTTTTAAAACATTATTTACATTTGTGCTTGGACAGAATAAATGCATTTATTATGCTGCTACATTTAGTACACTTTCAAAAAAATATTCCCACAAAAACATTCACTACATTCTTAGAGTCACTTTCACACTGTGTTTCATGATCATGCCAGACTACAAACAATTGCTTTGTTTTTAATCAGCCATGTTGATACAGTAGATCCAATTACGCATAATCCAATACACAACTCCTTGCTATTTAAATGGATGTTCAGTCCACTGCCGTTTCCACTACGTTTCAGTTAATTTGCTTAATACTGTATCATCAAATTAAACCACACTTACTGATTTCAACCAATGAAAGAACAATACTTACTGAGGGTCATGGATCAGATATAAAATCAGGAAAACAGGGGGAACAATTGTCTTCATATATATA
>JAODOY010051621.1:12074-42206 GCA_025399855.1 Forbesichthys papilliferus | reverse complement strand
GCAGCAATTGAGCTAAATTAGACTGTAATGCACAGGGATTTCAGTTGTTGTTATGTTTTGTCTTCAAATAAAAAAAATAAAAAAAAAAGGTTTGGATTTCTGTAGGGAATGTGAAAACCAAAAGACTATTGTCATTTAATAAAAAGTACTCTATTTTTGTCTAAACCCATTCAGGTGGCGCACGTGAGCTCCATAAACAGTATTATTATTATGCAGGGAATGTTTAAGCTAAGTGAAGCTAACTGGAAAGTTTAACAATTAAAGCAGGGTTGTTTTCCTAGCTGTTACCTTTGGGAAGACATGCGGATTATCTCTGCCTAATGGAACAGGACAGCGCTGTTTAATTTGACGCTCTCCACTGACTGTAGCTCAGCAATGTGTGTGTGTGTGTTTCTAAATAACCTAGCAATTAGGCACTTGTGGTGATAAAGTGTGCTTATACACATTATAACGTGGAGGTGTGCTGTCTAATGAAACGTTGCAGCGCTGCTTCATTTACACCGGTTAGGTAAAAATGATGTGTGAATGTATTTGTATAGGTTAATGCTGTCATTCAACCTATCATACCTAGATGTGTATCTATCACTGTTGTAGAGCACCATGAGGAAATCTTGCTTCTGCATTTCCGCATCCAATTTATTTAGGCTACTATTTGACTATTTGTCTATTGATCAACCAGCACACTTTTCACTCGTCAATGGTGCGCTGTCACCAATAATGTTTTCATCTGTGGTCCTCCGACGTCAGCTTTCATCGTTTATGTTTGATTTGGGAGATGATATGACAATGCCTTCCCTGATCTCCTAAAATGCTTATAAACTCCTGCAGATATTTGGCATTTGGCACCAGTAGGCTAGTGCAGCGCATTTTGCTGTTGCCTTTAAATTTGGAAACGGCCTGCTTCAAAATAGGCTATTATTATTATTATTATTATTAAGGGCCCGCTTTCACTGCTCTGCATTGGGGCTTGTTTGTTACACCATTGATTGAGTAGTATCATGTAGGTAGCTTAGAGCAACTACATGTAAATGTAAGAACATGCTGATAAAACAACATCAAATATTTGGTACAATACATTTGAACAGTGAAAACAGAATCTTAAATATTAAAATATACAAGAATATAGTCTGTTAGTTACACCTCAAGGCTGCAAGTTTAAAAATCTGTATATGATGAATCATTTATTGAGGGGTGTAGAAATAATCTGAGTGGAGAGAAAAGGACATGGCAGCGAGTGAAAAATAAATATAAAAAGATTCTTCAGAATAGTAAGTATGCCTAGATAATATAAATAGGCTACATAAAGTGGACATTCCATGCCCCTTTTCATATGTTGACACAGATCCTTGAGGTCTGTTATCAGAAAACAGTCAGTTTCAATGATTGTTGCTTTAAATCCAACGAGCCACTGTTCCCTCCGCCCCCTCTTCTGCGTAGTGTACTGATGTAAGGCTCTCTGATTCTCGTTCAGTGAAAAGAACCAAAACTTTAAATGAGTCTTTTGGTTCTTTTGAGTCTCTGTTGCTCAAGATGGTGTCATGTGATCAAAGAACCGAAGATGCAGATCATTTGATTAATCTGAGTCAGTGTGTATTTGCCCCGTATATTATTGAAATCCTCAGAGTGGTAAGGATGTCGTCATTAACATGTGCACATTATGGCTTTGTAATGTAGCGTATCCCACTAGCATAAAGGCTAACACCAGTGAGCCTCTGTTGCTGTAGTCTCGCATGGATAGTCTTTATTTTCATAAAGTCTGGGACATAGTGCTGGCTGTGTCCATCTACTTAACATAACATAAAGTAACATAACATTTTAATTGACATGCACAACGACCAACTACATAACTCAATGGCCAAGTGTCACGCTTCATGTCGTGAGGGAATCAGGCGCAGTAACAGAGAGGCAGAACAGCAGGGAGGCAGTAAGAAAACTGGTTTAATACAAGTAGCAATACATGTTGGCACTAGATACGGTTGCTCGTAAGCACCTCGTCAAACGAGGTGTAACAAACTGGCACCAGCTGGTGGGGGTGCGTGGTATAGGAAACCTCGCACCGGAAAGGAGGAAGCCACATTCCTACGTGGAGGAAATTGCCAGGGCCCGAATCCTGCTTATTGTATAGCGAAACATATTACAATCTTTTTTAGGCTAATCTCACCACAAGGGCTTCATCTCAATTGGCACCGTACCTGAACATTAATAATGTGCAATGGTTTTCTGTTGGAGTATTCTGCCTTATGTGGACCAGACGGACACTTCATAGCATTTAAAGAAGAATCACAGGTAAGTCGGTGATAACTAGAAGCTAACCCCATTTACTTGTAATTATACAGCTTCACAAACGTTATTACAGGCCATAGCTACAATAACGTTTGTGAATCTGTAGGTCACCTACTTACCTGTGATTCCTCTTTAAATGCTATGAATTCCCCTGTGGCCAGGGAATGTGATAAACACACTGAGCAGTCTCATTAACGATAGGCACACCACTCGTACAGTGCAGCAAACCGATGCTTTACTAATGTTCTATGAATGTCTAACTGTGTAGAGAAATGTACCACTGTACTGTGAGCGCTTCTTTGCAGCTTGTGCAATTCTCAGTAAGTAGTCTGCACATATCTGCTATTCCATCACTCCATAGAGCTGTCGGGGTTAGCCAAAGGTTCTGACCGGTCCCTGAAAGTGTGTGGTCTTTGAAATGCCCTGCATATTAATATGGCCTTCTCATCAATAAGAGGACATGCCATGTTTGACCAAGAGAGACACATTGCTTTGAAGTGCTTATTTAGAACATAGACCAAGTTTCCCAGCAGAACTTGCCATTGACTAAGCTGGAACTATTGTATGTTGAACCAAATGAGTCAGACAGTCAGACTAACAACAACAAAAAGCCTATTTTATTTGGTAAAGTTGTTTAAAGGGAACAAGCCTTAGGTCTGCCAGAGGTTATTAGCTTAATTGTAGAACAATGTACAAAGTAACTTGTTTGTTGTACTGTTTATCAACCATCTAAAATGAAACTGGGCAGTCCATTAATGTAAATTACAAGATGGAGATAATGATTAAAAATTTTTAATGCCGTTTTGAGAATTATTCACACATTCTGACTTCTCAGATGCCATGCATGCTTTGGAAATTAAATTACAATGTTTGCAGTGTGGTGTAAAACTGGTTGTTTAACTTGGCTTTAGCAAATGTTCCCTGTGTGAAATGATAAATTGGCTTACCGCCATTATGATGAAAGTTGTTCATTAAGATATAATTAGTTATTAAAAAACAAATTCCAGCAGTTGAGCTTACTGCTTTTGAAATGTCATATTTCTGTATTCAGTCACATCAATGGCTTTCAAATTATATAAATATATTTGTCTGCTGGTTTCCTCTATTACCTTGAAGAGTTGAGAGAGAGGCCATCGAAATCTAAATTATTCTTCTGTCTCTGCTCTTGCAAGCAGTTGTGCAAAACATGATGTTGCAGATATACAAAAACTAAATGCAAACAAAATGTCAGATATAACCTAAACTATGAAATATCAGTTTAAATTCTCACAGTTTTTACAATCCTATTACAATTCACCTTGATCCGCAATTTGCCAAATGTTCAGAATTTTTTATTAACCTATTATCAATGTATGTTAGGTATTATATATTTTATAAATTACCTATAACACTATGGACTATTACTTTCAATGAAGTGATGTTGTTGTTGTTGCTGATGTCACTACTCATAGATAAAGGGTACTTTTTTTTCTCCCTGTCTTAATAGGTTACATTCTAGACATCACCTGTCTAAACCCCTGAACCATGTGTCCTCCTTCCATCCCTGAACAGGATCATAAAGGTCTTTCTGTAATGCTTCTGCTCACTATTAGACTAATGACCAGTGACCCTCTGTGCTTGTGGAAAGAGGCTTTGATCGTTATTTGACGGCCGTTCAAAGCTCCCCACAGTAGATGCTTTTTCTCCAGGTAGTTGTACAGTAGTAAGAAGCATGTTGGGGTTACAGTAAAGAAAGTTGTTTACTGAACTTGAGGCTCAACACGATAGTGAACTACTTTTAAACTCAATATCTCCTTATACCTGGATAGTCTGCAAGTTGACCTTCGTGAAGAATTCATCCTTTTGGGTGAGGTATGTCATAATAATCAGTTTCTTCCAAATCTTCATTGCTACAACATAGGCCAGCGGTTTTCAAACTGTGGGTCACTGAATCAGAGTGAGTGGGTCGCAAATATTGCAAGCGGTCATTGAATGAATGAAGAATACCAATGAAAGGCTTCTGTGCTTTACTATCGTGTTCTTCCACTCATTGGTCATAATAAGGTTGCGACAAAAGAGCCTACTCATGGACGTGCACCGAAGTGAATAACGGAACACCCCTCATCTCCTTCCAAAAGGTTTGGAAGGAGGAAATGTGTGTTTAGTTAAACTCATGCATGGTTTTATACTTCACATCATAATTTCTTCATGATTTGGGCATTTCTTCTGAGATCTATGTATGGCTTGCGTTATTAGACATAACGGCGGCTGTACAAGACGACTCTGAAAATCACACACACACAAATGTTTCATAGGCTACAAATAATGACATATGCCCGCTGTTGAACTTCAGAATCCCTGTTTTGGCCTTGAACCAAAGTTTTCCCACCCCTGCCATTGACTTAACTCCTAAATGTGACAGTTAATAAAGACCTAAAGTTTATATACATTATTGTAATATACTATAGTACAAAACACACACACACACTGTAAGAACATTACACCTGTTCATAATCATAGCAGCTATTTGTGAGGTTCACGAGCATGCTGATTTTAGGTGGTGAGATCGCTCAGCCAATAAGAAACACTTCAAACTCTTGCCTCCATCAGCCGACACTCATTATCGTCCGCCCGTGATTAGCTCATCAAGCTTGTGATGACTGACTGCTGTAGCTCCTCATTGGAGCATATGCTAGTGCCTGAAGGCTGTGCTGTGAATGCTAAACCACAGCCAAAGCTACTGTATAACTACCGTTCACTAAGGTTTTTACCATTTGTACTGCAGCCAGTTAAAAGGTATGGTTATTTTGGAGAAAGCTTATTGATATTTAAACATGATCGAAACACAAATGCCTTTCCCTTCAATGCCATGCTCCCTCAGAAGCTACGCCCATTGAAAAGGCATTGTAAAGTTGTGTTCTCATTTTCAGAGCCAAGGCTGTGTAGTAACATAGAACAGCAGCTAGCGGACCATGAGTAGAAAACAAACCGCTTACAACCTCTCACTCCACCTTTAATCATTTGAGATAACCAACCAGAAAGTAAATAAAAAGAAAGAAATAAAAAAGAAACCAACAATCACTGCTTAATACAGCATTGTAATAATGTATCTGTTCACTACAAATATTCCAATATAAATGGCTCTTCAGTTCTGGTGGTGCTGCAACACAATAGTAGCCTCATGGTGCGCCATTATTTTGCGAGCTTCATTTTGAACGCATATACTGTACAGTGAAGCATGCTGTCCAGACTGACACTGTGTACAGTGCACACAGTGTCAGTCTGGACAGCATGCTTCAATGGCTCTTGACCAACCATCATGCTAGTAGCTACGGGTGTGGTTTAGGTTTGACATTAGCCCTTGATAGAGATTCATAGAGATGATTCACCCAGTCACAAGGATTTGTGCCTGCCCTTTTTCAAACAGTTTCACAGGACGCCTTCCCAGATGGTTCTGTGCAACAAACCATCTGGCTTGTCAGGTTTACACAATGGAGCAGTGTTTCTTTATCTGTAAATTAATGTTATGCATCATTCGGCTGTTTGTTTTTTATCTGATATTGCAATCAATTACACTAAAAACAGATCTTAAACTTGGTATTGTATGTGTGTTAGAGAAAGAGAGAGAGAGCACAAGGTCTTTGATAGCATTCCAGTACAAATAAAGGTTTGTTTTTAAGAAATTTTAAAAAAAGGATTTTTTGGTATCTAGAGTGCCCATCAACTCACAGAAGTAGAAAAATGACAATTCAGTCAGTTACTTTTGGGCTGCCTGTAACGCAGGGCAAGACCTTATCACACAATAACATTCGACACAAAGTACAGACAGACACTCAAATACACTTAGAGCTAACAATAACTGCAGGTGAAACACAAGGGCTAAATTATAGGAAAGACAAGACAGACCAGTGCATGGACAGAGACAATGAGAGGGTAGGAACAACACAGTATAGGACCATATAGACTGAACATTCTAAACGTTCAATTAACTTTTTAATTGAACGATACGTTCTTTAACTACTTCCAAAAGATGTTTACTGCGTTTAATGGCCGTGGATACTGTTTCTCAATGACATGTGGGAAGAGTAGCCACATATTTGTATGGGTGTTTTATAAGTATGTGTGAGTCATAATCACTATTGAGTACCAGTACCAAATGTTACTTTAATAAAAAAAGTTAATCTTTGATTCTGATATTAAATGAATGTTATTTAAAATCGGAAAATGTTGACAACCATTATGAACATATCCTTCAGTTGAAAGTGCGCTGACAGAAGTGGTTGATGAGCCACGCTGGTTCTACCGCCATCTTGTACATCTGTACTGCTGAAACACGACAACCATCGCTTTGTTATTAGCCATGTGAGCGTTGTTCAACCCACAGCCTAAATGGGAAGCAAAGCTCCTCCCTGTTTCCTAACCTGGCATTCAGTCCACTTCCGTTCTCGTTCATCAAACGTGTAGCAAACAACACCATCCTGAATGCAGGGAGACAGGCAAAGCGCGAAGACATGGAAAAACAACCTAGAACAAGACTAATGCCAAGTGCACACTACACGATTTCAGGTCGATTTGGACACGATTTGGTCGTAACCGACGCATTGTCAGCGTCGGGACAGAACGTGGCTCGTCAGGAGCAACGACAGGCGTCGTTACTCCGTGTAGTGTGACATATTCTAAGATGGGTTACAAGGCGTCTGCGACGCCTCACGACGTCCCGACGAAAAGACTAGCATGTTAGAATTTTTTTTAATTTTCTCGCCTATGCCGGGTATCCACTACACGACTTTTTTGTCTCTCACGATTGTTACCATGTCAGATTAGCCGAACATTGTGCGATAATTTATTGACGTGTCGTGGCAGGGAGCAACACTACAGGTATGACACCGACCAATCACAGTATGCTGTCATTCACGACCTGGCGCGAGATCATGTGTCATCGGGGAGGAGGGGTCAAGAAGTTGTCATAGTTCACAGCGGCGCCCGGTCAAGTATTTGTCAATCATGGATACACAAGATGATGGGGATTTTATGCTCAGAGAAAAAGAAAGAAAGAAAAACTGCAGCGGTTCGAATAAGTTATAAATATCTACTGAATCATTGCGTGCAAGCGGGGATTCTCCGATCCTTGCTCTCTCAAGCGCGCACGCACACACAGCTCTGAAGCAGTGGTGCAGATCCTCTCATGCCCTGGCTGTCAATAGACTAATCTGCAGCGGTACCAAATTATAAAGTTGGTAAACGTTTATTTAGTAGCATACGCATTCATTCTATTGGTGAACGTGAAGTAATATGTCGGAGCACCTCGTAGGAAATGTCAAACTTGGCGAGAAAAAAAAAAATTCTAACATGCTAGTCTTTTCGTCGGGACGTGGTGAGGCATCTCAGACGTCTCGTAGCCTATTTTAGAATATGTCACACTACATGGAGTAACGACGCCTGTCGTTGCTCCAGACGAGCCACGTTCTGTCCCGACGCTGAAAATGCGTTGGTCACGACCAAATCAGAAAGTGTAGTGGATACCCGGCATAACTTGATCGGACTGCTGCGTGGCCTTGTTTTTTTTAACAAATGCCTAACAGTTGGAGAGGTTCAAACCAAAGCTGTTTCGATGTTTTTCTTTATTTCTTTCTTTTTTTCTGACCATAAAATCCACAGCATCACCCACAGCGCTTGTGTATCCATGATTGACAAATACTTGACCAGGCGCCGCTGTGAACTATGATTGACAACTTCTTCTTCACATGATCTCGCGCCAGGTCGTAAACAACAGCATACTGTGATCGGTCGGTGTCATACGTGTAGTGTTGCCAGTCTCCCTGCCACGACACGTCAAGAATTTATCGCACAATGTTTGTCTAATCTGACATGGTACCAATCGTGAGAGACAAAAAAGTTGTGTAGTGGGTACCCGGCATAAGAGATCAGGGCAGACAACAGATTATAGCATGTGTTTTGACTCTTTTTGATTTTGCTGGTAGGCTATTGTTAAAAAGACCTTGTTACAATAATACTGCTTATGCCATTGGACTGGCCACCCGCGGCTTGAAAACTACCTTTGCGCTCTTGCGCCATTGTTGTTCATCTTACCCGCCACGAATCAAGTTAAGCTGCAAACTGCTCTATTCTCAGCTGCACAGCAACATCCATTGTTAATTAAGCCCCAGCCTCATAGACTAATTAAATTACATGTTAGCTTAATGTCATCGACGTAACAGAAACCCATTAGGCCAACATAGCTTTTGATCCCTGGTAACGTAGAAGTTAAACACAAGTCACTAGCAGAGCTGTATCAGACCATAACATGTGCGGGACACAACAACACATGAACATTAATCTAGTTCTGACAATATTGTGTTGATGCACCAAAACGATGGTCTTCGTTAATGAAATAATCCATTTGTAGAGACATAGCTCTGGTTACAAGCTTCATCTGAACGTCATCATACCCATGTTCCACTACGCCAGGCTGGCCATTTTATACATCGTTCTGGCATGGTTATTATAGTCTATAGGCTATCCTGAACTCTGTGAAAACACTATGATGGTGACAGCCAAATATGTTTTCAAATGTATCCGTGCAAGTGTGGGTATACGCTGAGTCATTACTGTTGCCATGAACACATTTATATTTGAATACAATTTTTTGTTGTTTTAAATTGTATTCAACAAAGTATCACTACTTTAAAACGGAACCACACCTTAATTTTTCCACATTTGTAATTCTAAATGCTTCCCTAAACATTTGCTTGCATGTGTGTGTTTCTAAGTCGGTGTGCACTCTTTGTGTATATTGTGTACATTTGCTTGTAGTTCCCACTTCTCTCCTAGCCCTCGTTACCAAATTGGTTTAAATATCATCATTATACATATTTACGTGTCTCTGCGTACAGACACTTCTCTGCAAACGTGTCTCTTTTCTCACTACGGTTTCAATAAATGTTTAATTTTCACTCTTTAATTTGTGCACGCAGGATTGCACGTGCGCTCGTGTCTGTGTGTGTATACACGGTGCTCTCTTCAGCAAGTGTTTAATTCCTGGTTAATTAGTCCTCTCTGTCATGGTCCCTCGTTAAGCGGCGTGTTTATGTCTCGTCTCCACGGTGATTAAACGTTCCACGCTCATCTGGGGGAAGGGGGGGGGGGGGGACGTCAGTCTCCTTGCCTCTTCTCCTAACACCATTCCCCCCCACCCTCTCTCTCTTCTTCTCTCCTCTTTTTCATTTCCTGGAGGAAGCCTTGCTGTATCTGTCTGCCTGCCCGCCCGCCCATCTCCAGGGTGGCAAGGCCCCTGTCTTCTCCACTGGGACATCAAAGCGACATGTCCAAGACTAATAGATTCAGACGGAATAGCTGAATGGAATAGCTGAATGGAATAGCGATTACTGTCGGTCTGTTCATTTTCATGAAAGGCGGCCATCCGTGACTTTGTCTCCGTCGAACACTTTATCTCTTATTGGAAGATTAAATATCTCTTGAGACTTTTGTTTGACATCTCTATTTCTCTTTTTCCACCTGGAAGGTGTTCCTCTTTGATCCTTAGAGCTTCTGGAAGCTTCTACAAGCTCTAGAGAATCATGTTTTTTCTTAGTTTGTGCCTCTGTCCTGCCTTTGTTCCGCTTTCTTAACCCACAGTAAATCCTTCTCTCCTCAAGCGCTCTGATTCTTCTAATGATTTCACATGACCAGGTGAAATTATTATTTCTATTAGTATGGCAATAGTGACTGACCCTTCATAGCTGTGCAGTTCACTGTAGAGTTAAATTGTAATTCTGCAAATTATGCATTTCTCGTCTGGCTCTGCCCGACTATTACTATGAGCTCAGTTCTCGCTGAGATGATACTCTAGCAACCTTATTTTCATTAGCATTTCCACAGCCACCCTGCTGGCGGCCCAATCAGGGTGGGTTAGTGTGATGGCTTTGGAGTCTAGCATGTTTTGAAATGGTGGTAGAGCTAGATGAGGTGATCAAAACAGTTGTAGCAATTGATTAAACACCCAATCGTTTAAAATGTAACCGGAGACCAATTCGGAGGCAACTTATGTTAACACTTTCCAATGGAGCGTGGCCAGACCATATTCGCAAAGTGAATATTCTATCTATATCTGCATATTTTATTCAAAGGTATTTACAGTACAGTATGAGCCAGTAAGTGTTAATTTTAATAAGAGCAGGTAGGGTTATCGATAGATACTTTATTTATCCTGAAGGAAATTCATAAAATAAAAAAGTATAAAGTAGCCGTGAAGATAAGTATATTTAATAAAAACATGAGTCAAAATGTGAGTACTGCAGCTGACATGGAGGTGGGGCAGAAAGTAGGCTACAGTAGACTCCTTTGCAACTGCAATTAGACTGATAGGGGTCTCATTAACTTAACAGATGTGTTTAATATAGAGTATATACGAAATATAAAGTACATTTTATGTAAATAATAGGTTGTATATGCGACAGGATAGTCTTGAACTTGTTAGTTTTTGAGCCGGGATTATTCTCACACTCTTTATCAGATTTAACTGTGGCACAACATTAGACCACTTCCATAATAAATCAATGTAAAATAGCAAAACTATCTATATAGCTGGGATTTAAAGGAAAGAATATATTCATAATAATTTGAGAATTCAGAATGCATCATTTCCTGCTTATATTCCCATTTCCTAAAGTTCTAAATAATGCACCATGCACATATGGAATAAAAATATGCCCAATGTGTTGTTTATGTGAAGAAGCACTCTGTGTTTGCATAGGCGTGTGTGTGGGTGTACATGCATGTGGGTAGGCACATCATGTGCCAGAAACAACAGGAATTAAAGGGAAGAAAAAGTGTACACGTTTCATATTTCCATGCTTGTGTAGAAGGTTTTAGCTTCGTTATGAATGCACAGACACACATGCACAAACACATGTATTTTAGTCTAGAACAGACACTTAAACCTGATGAAAAATTCTCCATGCTGTGTATGTACACAGTACATGTAATGCTGTTCTCCTGAACACTAAGAGTTGATGCTGTTACATTCTTTTTATAAGACACTATAGACAAAATCAATCTGGGTGAGTCATACAGTATCTGCACATGCACGCACACACTCTATATGTGTACATACACGCCAGTGCCTCGTTCTCTATCAGCACCTACAGCAGCTCATTAATACCCTGTTACATGACTGTAGCCTACACGCAATGCTGAGCTAGTCTGATTCAATCTCAGGTGAGTTTAACAGTAGAATGCCAAAACTGGCGAAATAACATACCAATCAACTCCACGAAAGGCTTAAGACAAGTCCAATTGATTGGGAGTTATCGACCTCGTGATGGAGGCAACCTGCAACAAGTGCATTCAATATTTCAGGTAGAGGAACTACACACTAGTTTATAAATGAAATCACAATGTCAAAATCATAAATGACCGTAGATGTTTGTTAAAGTCACACACATGCAGTAGGGGTGTAAAAATATGTCATCATTTGTATCTCTTTCTGTTTAACCACAAAACTATCTGTATCTGTATCAAATAAGACTGGAAATGGGTGTGGTTTATACTGGAAGTCACATTAGTAAACGTATCAATCAGTAAAATGTTAATTAAAAGTAGTGTTCAGTCTACTGAATGCACCCTAATATATATTGGCAATCAATTTCAGAATTATTAAATATATTTCCACAATCATTGTACATTTCATCTCTTATAGTACATACTTAAAAAAAAAAGTCAAAATGCCATGAAATTGGCTGATAGGTAGGGTGCTGTTGCCTAAATGTATTGTTAGGTCTCAAATATTAATTTGCAATTTATGAATTTTCATAATTTTGTAAAATACTAATGAGGCACCACTGTCCCTTTTCTAGGCATGACTGAATCTTTATTATTTTCTATATATATCCCACACTTAACCTTACTGTAGTTAACTAGGCTGTTAGTAGTACTAATTAGTAACATTAGTATCAGAATCATTATAATAAATTATCTGTAGGCAACAAAAATAGTTAATGTAGACATACAAACACATACTACAATTTACTTATAGGAATATAGGACTGTATGAGAGGATAGTGTCATGGCTTAAACTAGACACACAGAGATCATTGAATCTGCATGGCTAAGTAGTTACCTTGAAAATACTACCTAGGATGATAATGGATAGTCTGACAGTAAACAGTGCATGCCTCACAGAAATGGTGTATATGTGTGCAGTGCTCACATGTCCTTTCATGGCAGATGGCAGGTTGGTTCCCATTGCTCCCATCCCATTGACCCACCCTTCATGACCATAGGTGAGGGTAGGAACAAAAATTGCCCGGTAGATCGAGAGCTTTGCCTTCCGGCTGAGTTCTCTTTACGTCGCAACAGTGTGGTAAAGTGATTACAATACCGCTCCCGCTGCTCCGACCAAAAACATGAAATCAACTAAGCAAAGATGGCAGGCATTAAATTGTGGTCGAGAAACAGGCTGGATCAAAGCACAAGATAAACTATGAGGAATAAATTGTAAAGCCACTGAAAACAGAAGCACAATCTGGAAATGAAGAGAAGGATTACAGAGAATAAATAGCAGAACCAAGTGTGAAATGAGAGATAATTGAACAGCATGAGAATGAGGCCCGAACAGGTGAGAATGATCAGTCTGATTGCCTGACAATCTGAAGCCAGAAAAATAGGCCCAATCAGTCCCTCCTTAATCCCTCAAGCCCTGAACCCTCACAGACATTAGTGATGTTACCAAGTGATTGAGTGCTAGAGGCTGCAAAAAGCTATAAATAGTAATAGGACAGCACAACGCAACATATGTCAATGGCAAATCATGTGTCCAAACAGTTTCCTTACAGAATAGATTAGATGTTTTGTCAAGTAATGAATTTTATATATTTGTCAAAACGGCACAATTAAGCAGAAATACAAAGAAATGTTTGATAAATAGTCTAATTGAAGTGTGTCATTACAATATAATTGCACAGCATTCCTGTATCTTAATCTCCAGCACATTCTCACTAAATCCGTGAGGACGTATTAGGGCTGTCACAGGTGAAGTTCTTCTCAACTTATTATGCAGCCCTTTATGTCCACTTACAGTAAGTTTGCATTTCTTCAGACTTTGCCTAAGGGAAATACCCTCAGGTAATGATGCAGAGGGCCTGTACTGGTTTTCATTTGCATCACCTTACTTATTCGCAAATAGGAATATTGATGGGTATTTCATTACATATCTCTACAACTCATAGAACAATTTAAAAATAGGTACTGAGTGTAAGTACATTTTATTTGTATAGCACATTTCACAGAGAGCAGTCACAAGGTGCATCACATAGGTATGCAATGTCAATAAAACAAATACAAGTTGCAATACTTAATGTCTTACTACACAATTAAAGCACACATACATAATGCAAGGCTAAAAAAACACCATAAATACCAGTAAACAGAACATCCAACAACAGAGTGGTTGTCCTACCTAAATGCTATTTAGATAACTCTTAAGATATTTTTTTTAATAGTTTTTAATTTTTTTTAATAATACTTGACCATGGGAAGGTATTGAGTGCTTTTGTATATAAGCCTGTCGCACGCATTGAAATTGGGCCATACACCAGATTTTACCTCCATTTTTATCTACTATCCCAGGCTTTGAATTGGTTGGACAGAGAGGTGTCTGAATAACCAGGTGTGTGCGTCAGGACACAGGTGGTGTAGTGGCTCAAATTCTGCTAGTGAGAGGACTGCTTCAATGTGTCTGGGAGGTAATTCACCTTCTTGCAGCAACATGCCGTCGACAGTCGACCACGTTGGATTCACTCTAATTGGATGCAAATTAAATTTAGTTAAAAAATAAATTGCATTAGCAACGATGCAGCTAATGTTGTTTGTGGAAAGTGCTGAAGGGAACACTTAAGTGTGTGTGTAGGAAAGCGGGGCATGTGGGTGACCATAGCCTATTCATAAACCAAAATAACACACGTCAACTTGAATTGATTTTGTTTTTACAGAGCAAGAACAGCAGGCTGGCAGATTACTTCATGAAAGAAATCTGGGGGTGGACTTGACCAAATTGACAAGTTTAGGGTCAAAACGCCTCCGACGTCCAACTGTTTGCTATGACCTATGTAGCTAACTACATATGAATTAATGACTGCAGCAACACAAACTAAAGAAAAAACAACACCATAGAATCTCCTGAGGAAGCCATTGAACTACACTGTTTTCCATGACAATTTTATGTCTTTCTTCATTTAAGTTGACCAGGAATGTCACCAAACCTGCTTTAGGGGGACTTTAGGTCTTACGTTCCCAGGGTCCTATGTTCGTAAAGCTCCCTTAAATAGGAATTATTCACCCATAAATAAATATAATTTGAAACGATTGAGTGGGCATGAGCTATAATCACAAATTATGAGGTGCAGGTACAATGAGACAGTTGAGATGATATGATTGCATGATCAAATGGGGTATTGGGGGGCTTAAACCATTTTTCATAGGTGAGAATGTCCCCAGACCCCTCTAGGCTTTGCCCCTTATCCATGAATCTCTAGTGACGTCTCTGCATTCGACATTGTTTAAAATTCACCTTTTATTTTTTGTCTGGAAAAGTGTAATTTAATTATTATTACTGCATTTCAACACCATCACAGGTGAACAAAAATAACAACAACCACTAAAGCAAAGTATCCCTTTAGAGTAATTAATATGGTAAATAAAAGAACGTTCACTGGGGTTAAATACTAAGGCAATGTGTGATTCTTGGGCGAGGGCACAGAGCTTGAAGAGAGATGTGTTCCTCAATAGCAGGCAGTGGAATGACCTGGACTTCGATGATGTCACAGCCCCAATCGTCCCACTGCTCCAGATTCTAATAAAGACTAATGTGTTAGTCAACGCTCTCATTATAGTGATTAATAGCCTCCCTGCTTTTAGTAAACAGGATGAACTGTATTCCAATTTATTCAGGCCAAATTAACCAATCATAATTAGAGGTTGTGATGTGTTTTGTTCACCCTTCTTTATGGAGGCCTGTTTAACACACAGAACAAATGTTCATTGGTTACTTTTGTCTCATGCCCCGTCATCAGGAGAGCGGCATAACCGTCCTCTTATGTGTGGTAAAAGTTGAAATTAACCTGAATCAATCTCCTAATGTTCAGTTCTTAATGGGCTGATTTATGACAGGACCATATGGAGGGGACAGCTTGCCCTTTCCTCACAATATGAGGGGTCCTTACAAAGCCCCCAGCCCTTGTTTCAATGTCAAACTGCACAGTGTGTAGGTCAGTCTAGATTAGAATGTTCTGCTGTACAATAATTAAAAATAAAGAGGTTGACCCTAATATGTAGCATATTTGGCATACGGTAGACCGGTAATACGTCATCCAGAGCAGGGCCTCATGACCGCACCCCTTTTTGGGGGGAAAACTTAATGGAAAACTTGTGTGAGGCAAAGACGGCAACAGCCAAAGCGGTTTAAATTAACAGCGTTACAGTATGCCAAACTGTTGCACCAACAGAACATCCAAAAATGATTTTATGCGACGATACTACTCTAAATGGCCTATAAGGACTTTGATACTAGTACTACTACTGTATATTGACCCCCAGATGCACCACATGTCTGAATTATATGGTCATATTATTAGCTATAAAAGACCCTTTGTTTGGATCGATACTTTAGCTAACCCTTTAATGCTAATCTTAGCTAAGTTTGATTTGTCATGATTTCAGGGTTGCAAAAATGACCTGATCCTGATTTATCGCTCTCCATTTCCACCACCGAAGACAGACCTATACAGAAAACCCATATTTTACAGTGCCAGAAAGCATGCATCACAGTATTGATGTTATTAACGCTGGTGGCTGAAGAACATGATGTATTTTATGCCGTTTGTTATGTTATATGGCAAGGAAGAGTGGACAAACATTTACTTTGTATAGTGTTTTGGGGTCATTTATAAACAAAAATAATACTGTTTTTTTTTTCTACTGTTATTTAACATTGATGTCTAAGGCGAGAAGGCGAGTGTCATTTTTTAATCCCCAAAAATGGGCGTGGCCTGTACAACGGTCTAACATATGTGTGCATGTACAAGTCTATTAGCAGAAGAGCTTTTCCACTATAACTGCATTCACACAGACCACTGGTCTTTTCTTTATGTACATAATTACATCACACATGCTTGAAGACTTTACATAATTCCCCAAACACACAAAAATGTGTGCACTATTCCGAAGTATAATGTGTAACATATACTGTAAAGTATAAGGCTTTTTAATTGATTTTTTTTTCCTCTGTAGGATCTTCTTCAGGTTAAAAACTATTGAGTATTGTGTGTGCTGACTTTTTCCGCCTGCCCCCTCCCCCCAGTTTTTTTTTCCATGACATACCAGTAAAAACTGCATATCGATACATCTAAACAAACTATTTTGATTTCTCCTCGACTTGTGCTTCCTCCATGATGAGACAAATAATAAATTCCTGGTAATTTGTTATGCATGTGTGAAGCGGCCTCCATGTCACTGTGATACATTGCTTCTCCAACATAACGTTCTATTTGTAACGACTTCTCCCATAGGGCACTACTTTCCCTGCATGGGACCTGTGCTTTGTGATATAGAAACCTTAAGGGAATTGTGTAGGTTTATTGTGTAGTTTTAAAGCATAAAAAAGGTAGTATGCATCAAAAAGTATATTTTCAAAGTAGATTAAATTAATCAGATGTTCCAAGAAGTACAATGGTTAATATTGGCACTACTTGCAGTAGTAAACTGGTTCAGTCAGACTGTCAGTAAATAAAATAATACAATAAATAATCTGTTTTTGGAGCTAAATA
The DNA here is from genome assembly GCA_025399855.1 of Forbesichthys papilliferus. Classification (NCBI taxonomy): domain Eukaryota; kingdom Metazoa; phylum Chordata; class Actinopteri; order Percopsiformes; family Amblyopsidae; genus Forbesichthys; species Forbesichthys papilliferus. The sequence goes on along the minus strand of JAODOY010051621.1, from coordinate 25,125 downwards.
TAATTTAGGCTCGTTTACTTCCATTATAATGGGGCAAGATGAATTAATGCCATAGGTAAATAGAATACAAACTATCGCTTTAATATTGCAACAATCCCTCTGTGGTGATGAATAGGTAAACATGTGTTGTTGAGAACGTTGACAGCTTGGGGTGAAGGTCAGCCAACTCAGTAGGAGTCAAGCATAAAAGATTACACCTTATATTTATGAGTTGTGTTCGCACCTACTGTACATATTATCACCTCGGCTCGCACTGAACCACATGAACAGAAGTTTGCTTTTATAACTTTTTGTTGCTATCTATTTTATATGTATGTATTTTATAAAGCGGGATTCTGCTGTTTCAACCTTGTGAACTACACTGGCAGAAACATGTTCAGATAGAGCCAACACAATTCTTTAGAGTACTGTACAGTACATTTATTCTCTTTCTCTCTCTCTCTCACACACAACAATGAATTGGTTGTTGTTCAATTTTTAATGAATGGTTTGTTGTTTGTGCAATAATTTACCCACAAATGTATTCACATACACAGACCTGACAGAGAAACAAGCAGTAGATGGAGGCTCCAAACACAACACTATAGGATATAGTCTTATTCTTATCACAGTACAGGCCTGTTGCCTAATAATTCAAACAATCAATTAAACCCATTTCCAGACAGACAATATGACAGTACTGTATTGTTTCTACTATGCTCTATCAGCTATAGGCCAAATTGAGCCGATGTGTGGGGTGTCTTGATTTGTTCATTCTAGACAGATTTTTGAATCTGAAAAAAATGCCTGACCCCACAAAGGTTTCTTTTTAGGACCCTGAATATGGGGCAACATTTTGTTTCTCATTTTAAAAATTGTTAAATATCCCACAATCACAACCATCCTTGTCGCTACAGGAGGATTACAAACCAGATTAGGTGGCTAGTGGTTAGTAATATTTGGTTAAACAAGAAAGGTTAAAGTTGAACAAAGACATATTCTATCTTTTTTTATCATCATGGCCATATAGTTAAATGTCTCACGTGGAATGACATCAATCCGTTTCCGGCACGGAATACATTACTGGTTTGACACTGCGATTATGTACATCTAAGTAGCCTATTTCTAATCAATGTACTGTTATTGAACAAAAGCCTATATTAATCTAATGTACTTATTGACGTGCACAGTGCACATCATGCTCTTGATACACAAATGACTTGCCCCGCAGATGACTGGAGTTGTGTTCATGCAATGGTTGCCTACCAGTTACTGTATCAAAAGATAGGTTTACAGATTTAGTAATATGCAAATGTCACTGCAATCACGGTTGGCGTACTGACCTCCTCGTTCCTTAGCCTGTATATTTTGCTTAATACTACGATAGGTGGCTGGGCGGCCATATTCTCATAGAAGCGTTACCAACTGTGTGCAGGTTCTACGTAGGAGCCACACATTGTTCTAATTTGCATGTTTCTTTTTTTTTTCTCTGGCCATTACAGACCGTGAAGGTAACAGACCGTTTTGAAAGGCCCAGTAAGTCTCAAACTCACATTGACATAACTAATTTAAAAAATGACACTGCTCAAAACAACAAAGCCATAATACTACGCTTTGCTTCACAATGCATTTCAATGTGTGAGGTGGCACTGCGGAGGAATTGTTTCGATGTGAGATCGAAGTTAGCAAGCGTTCTCGAGAATAACTGACCCTACCTTTAATGTTAATGGGGCCCCTCCCCTCACTCAGCTCCTTGACTACTTTAAAAAAAAAAAAAGATTTTTGCAGTGGGTGAAGTCCAACTCAGAGCTGGGGTAAAGTTACACTCTATGCCAGGTCCATTACTAATTGTCGACTCCTACAATGAATGTTTGACCGAGACATAAATCACTATGAATCACTCACCGCAATTATGCAACGGCAACTAACGGCATAATGTAATTACTATAATGATAGCATTGTGTTTGCATGCCTTCTGCTTCTAATTTGACAATATTTCCTTAATCACATTATAATCACGTTTTGGTGCACATAGAAATGTACATATAGGCCTACTGAGATATTAAAATCAAATATGTCTTCCTATATATATTAACAAAATAATTGTATTGCATTAAGAAACGTATTACTCAATGGTTAAAGACACATCATCTAAGTCGAACATTTCAATTGAATTTCCATCTATTATCTATATTGCTGGCTCTCCTCTGTAACTGTAAAATACTACTTTTTGTGTTTACATTTTCAGGTGCGGGTCCTAAATTTGCTCAAGGATTTTGTGGATTGTGGACTGAGGATAGTCTTAGTACAAGACCGTGAACACTAATAATTTGCATCCATAACAGTGATGATGCCAACATCGAACGAACATGCTGTGAAACTTGAAAAGAAATCACAACCAAGCCGCATCACATCTATATGTATGCAATTGACAATTCTGCCCAGAATAATAAGTAGCCTAAAAACTATTTACTATGTATATCTCCACCTGAATAGTTACAGAATTCGGGATAGCTGAATATGTAACTGAAAACCCCTGTTGGTTTCAAAACTGAATTGTTATTCTAGTCATTAGCCACGGGCTGGAGATGGATGGAATTCTGATAACAGAATTTAACTCTGCAATAGAAATTTGTGGAAATGTTCACCTCATAAACAAATGTCAGCCTTTTTCTCCACAAACATTTTAACCGCTCATATGTTTTAACTGTCTTGTATACCTCGTTATTTTTTCATATCAACTGCCGCTGTTTTATTCATGTGTAATAGCCAATTTATTTATTCTGCATTTTATAGTTATTGAAGAGCTTTTTTGTATCTACAGATACATTTTTTTTTAAAGGTTTCAGGTTTTGGTTCCTCCAAAATGGTGAATATTGGTTTGAAACTTACATCAAAGCTCAAATCTCAAACATTCTATTTCACCTTTATTCTGAGAATTGTTATCACACGTGTTATCACACATACCAATATGTATTATTTTATTTATTCTTTATTTAATGTATTGTTGTTTCAGTTTTTCAAGTTGGACAATGCATATACTTTTGCACATTACAATCCACATATTTGAGTATTCATTTTATAATATCTTTCCACAGTTTGCACATTTTTGGAAGTTGGGCTGAAATGTTCTGAAGATACCTGTACTGCATACATAGCGTATACACTATTGTTCAAAGGTTTGGGGTCACAATAATTTCCTATTCCTTGAACGAAAAGCAATTTTTGTTGATTACAATAACATCAAACTGATAAGAAGTGTAGACATTGTCTGAAAAATGTCTAGAATGAAAATAGCCAGAAGAATGTTCAGATGAACATGAATGTTCAGATGAACATTCTCCTGAAACATGCCCAGTCTACAGTAATCTTATAAAATGTAATTAGTAAAAAATTTAGTAAATGTAAGCGGTTTTACGTGAGAAATTACCAAGAAACTGAAGATCTTGTACAACACTGCAATACTTCCTCCCAGCAGAGGTTATACATGATGTCATTATCTGCACCCACAGAAATGGCTGGCCCCCTGAAAAGGTCAAGTAAATGGGTCCCCCACAACTCTGCTTTACTCACATCAACCCATTATTATTTTAAGTTTGCTGAAGGTTTTCTTCACCAGAGATCACCAGATCACCAGAGATAGGAGAGTGTAAAATGGTGTAAATTAGTGTTAATGCTATTCCTAAAATATGTGTTTTAAGTATATCAATTGTATGTCATAATATGCTCTAATATGTCTATTACTCCTGTTCTATTATGCTCTATTTTCTTATGTTTTAACTTTGTAACAATGTGCTATCTTGGCAGGTCTCCTTTGGAAAGAGAGTTTAATCTCAAGGTTGTTGCAATGCGAATGTCACCATACATTCTCTGTACCTGTACATACTGTATGTTGAGCTTCAGCAACCACTGAATCCTGCTTATTTTTCAAATAAATTAATGTTTGCTGCTTCCTGGTCAATAGGGGAGCCATTATGCAGGAGCAGATTCTGTACTACTGCCACAATTTCAAAATGCCCCAGTATTTTTATGTGCACATGACAAGTGCTACAGTATGAACGTTGTGAAATATCTCAGTCCTCGAACATCTGATAACGCCTTACTGGATCATTTGCAGAATGCTAATTATGCAGTAAAGTGCTTAAATCACAGTGCGGCGGTGGCAAGCATAGCTCTTACAACGTCAATATGCTCACTCCATAATGTATTAGGCAGTGGAGGGAGTATCCCATCTTCCTTAACCAGACCACTGGTTTGGGCTAATGCTTAAGAGTGTGTGTAGAGGCCAAAGTCACTTCTAAAGTAGGTTGACATACTGCGCGCTTACATGACTGGATAGCATGTACACCTGACTGTACATTATGAAGTATCCACTACATGGATATTGTGGATTCTCTTGGACCGCGTGGGTCATATTTAAACCCCTCAATGCAAAAATGCTGACCGTGCAGAACATTATTACCGTCAACAGTGTGCGTCTCAAATTTCTGTATCCACCGGCTCTATGGGTCATTTTAAACATATTGATTGGGTGAGATAAAGGTATAGTCCAATCACATGTAAGGACGTTTGAGTGAAATGTGTTAGCGCCGCATTTATGTAAAAAACACTTTGTAGACCATTGTTTGTGGCAACATGCGCGTATGCTTGGACACCCTAACCCCGACATACAGTAGGCTACATGTATTGTGGACATGGCTGCGATAATGGAAGTAATGGTATCGAGACCATGCCTTTTGGAGAGCTTCCTCTATCATGCTGGAAATGTCATGCTGCTGATTTATTGAGTCTACAAACTCAATAAAGCCTAATATGTTCTGCTCAACCTGTGATATATCTGAGATGGCATCACATATTACTGAGAAATAGATTGACTGTAGTATTTCCCAGAGAATGGTGTTGAGACCATGATTACCATACAGTTCCATTAATTCTTTCTGAGAATGCCATGAGAGAGAATGTACGCTGATAGACAAGCCCCTCTATGTCTATATTGCAGATGCTCTTGCATGACATAATCATATTTTCAAATGAGCTTTTAAGTAGCCCTAATACATACCCAGTGTGAACACTATACTGTAGCACACTGGTGTGGTGACCTCCGGAAAGCTAGCTACAGCGTTACATCTAATATATCTAACAAAGCCATGTTTTTTTTGTTGTTTTTCTTTTGGTATTTTAGGGTTAGGGGTGGAACTGGCCATAAACACATAATACTGTAGGTTCTGTCACTTCCAGTCAGTGTTTCGATGGGCGGCTTATTCTATGGTCCAGTCATTTACTGTAGTTTTTGCCACTTTGTCGTGGACACCTTAAATCCTTCGCGACATTTAAGGCCACTTGGTGACTTCTTTAATTCATCAGAAAAGAGCACACATATTGCACACAGTACAACGGTATTTTACATTCTCTGAACAACACCCAGGCTTTTTACATTCTCACCTCAATTTGCTACTTTAAGGTATGACAAATAGTCTGGGAAAGGCTTGCCTTCTGAATCTTTAGCTGACATGATTTTTCAGTGGTGCTGTCACCTACCAGTGCTCTAACAATGTTTTTCTCTTGCTATATCTGTAATTTTTTTGGCACATTTTCCTGGATAGTTGTATAGCTCCCTTGGTCTGTGGCACACTCGCTTCCCCCTTCCAACAGCCTGTTTTTGGTTCTAGCTCCATATATGTACGATTCACTGATGCTCTCCACAGAAGTCGTTATGGGTTTAAATCTTGCACAGAACATTATTCGCTATCATCAGCGCTGTTCTTTCCCAAAGGTGACGCTGGTAAACATTACATGTAACACTATCCTCCTGGCTATCGGTCCACTGCTTCTTTCTTCCATAAAGTTCATCATGGCATTATATTATGATTATATATTATATTATATTATATTATTTGGGTCTGAAGCTTTGGGAAATGCGTTCATTATCTACATTTCAGCTGCCTGTGGTGAACATTTGACCATGTACGTACACTTATGGAGGGGCTTTTCATTGTGAAACAGGTGAAGACCACTCTGGGGTGGGAGCTATTGAAATAGGTAAACTGGATATTCCGCAGCTAATTGACCCTCCTGCTTTAGAAATCCATATTATCAACACCTGTTGAATAATCAATAATAATAATCAACATTCGAAGGGTGAATCTGCTTACGAATCATGTTTGCTTTTTTAGCTCGCTCTTGATTGTACTGTTTATGTAGATGAAGTGATGACTTATCTCACCTTAATATAAAGCGATAATAGCTTTGCATGGGTGTCAAACACAAATCAGAGCCCTGAAATTTGTAGTGAATGAATTACAACCGAGACAGCTGCTGAGATTTTGTGGAACAGATGTATGCATTTGATTGGATAAAGGGATAAAGGAAAGCTGTTCCTGCATGCACCTGGGGAAAGGAAAGGAAGGGGGGGGGGGTTCTAATCCTGTATTTTTCTTTTACTTTATCATGCCAGTCCAACACATAGCAGCCAGCTATCACTGGTGAAGCGTCAAATCTGCTTGTCTGCTGCTTAAGAGCGGGCAGATTACTATGAAGTCCTTGGGCAATTTTAAATAAATATATCATATATCAGACAACAGGACGTAGCCGAATAGTTTGGTGCCAGAGACAAAAACAAACACACACACAAAAAAAAAACATGCAAATGAATCCCATTGTAATTATAGAAATTAAATCTACCATCATATGTTCTGCTCATACTCTATCAGCTTATATCTAACTCTTGTCTCGAAAGTATGTTTGCAAAAATAGGTCAGCATAAAGAGCAACTTATTCACATGTGAGTGAACCAGGCTAATAGATGCATTATTCATACATACAGGGTGAGAGATAAGACCTGACTGGTTTTCACCAACACAGGCCTTGCAAGCCTGGAAGAGGAACAGAATAGAGGCCTTATCCATAGGCAGTGAAAGGTTCCCTTTCTCCCTTGGGGAAGGTGGTTCCTGCTGCCAGTGTGACTAATCTATCCAGCGTGGCACCCCGTCCTCTAGGGTTGTGTTTTCCAGAGACCGTAGGAACAGGAGAGGTGTGGCTAGTGCTGCCCTGCTGGTACCCTGTAAGCTAAATAATTACCGCTAACCTCCCTCTCCACAAGCCTGTTCCGCTATAAACCACCCCATTGTCATGCACTAATGGAGAATCACAGCCGTGGCAATGTCACAGGGCATGCTTCACTGGGGACCTGTTGGACATTTCCAGGACAAGTCCTTTTAAAGCGGTTCAAGTGGCTTTTTAAAAGGGAACTTATATGTGGTTGCCACGGGTCTGTTCTGTGGTTTAATAGGACGTGAAAAGGTTCTACTATCAACTAAAACTAGCACCTGGGGAAAATTAATGAAGGGTCCTGAAGCATGACAAATAGGCTATATATTTACCAGCACCGCCTCGACTGTTTTGCAACAGTCGGTGAATTGAAGCAGTGCTCAAGTGAATTACTTTACTTGAGTTTTGCATGATAGAATACAATCAAAGGCAAGTGTGGCCAATCGACAGCCATCTTTGTAATGCCTACAGGCCAGTGTCAGTGCAAACACACGATTGGCTATATGTGCATCTGACCATCATCTCTGGAATTACAAATGTCTCCCATAGAGCTCTATTCAAAATTATTTAAGCATTCTGTCTCTTCAATTGTCTCTGATGCAACTAATGCAATCTAATGAAAAATCTATTGCAGTCTGTCAAACTCACAGAATGCAGTAAATGGAAATGTGCTACATTCTAGAGGTCATGCAGTACAACAGTGCTATTCAATTCACTGCCCTCCAGGGTCCATGGGTCGTTATCAGGCTTCTAACGATCCATTCATTAGAATCAGGTGTGCTGGAGCAGGGAAACATCTAAAACATGCAGGGCAGTTACCCTTCAGGACTGGAATTGAATAGCCTTGCTGTGTGTACACTCAGTTGTAGAATGTAGCACACGTTTGAGGATTAACTGTTTTTTTTTGCTACAATTGAACACACCCCAGGGAAATTTCTAGCTGAATTTTGGCTGGGTGAACACCTTTCAAATAATAGCCAATAGGAGCTCTTTCTGGGGCTGTTTTCGTGGCCAAAAAGTACCTTCTCCATTGTACTTATGAGTTGTCCATACAAACTTCTGAGAATAATACAAACCCAAAAGAAAATTGTATTTTCAGTGGATCTTTTAATTACACCAATATTTTGCATGTGGAAATGTGTGCACATATATTTAAAAAACGTACTGTTAAACATATTGCCATATCTGAAACTCTTGAAGATTGTAGTGTTGGTTAATGTTGAAGCCAGACTGTATAAAAACATTTATATTCATCAAAACTGTTGCACCAGCATAGTGCTTGTGAAACAGTTTGGACAAGGTAGTTTTTAAGATTATGCTAATTCCACATATTTGAGATTTAAAGTGACAATCATTTTAAACGGCAGAACAATAATGTAGCACTCACCCAAATCCTATATTTTATTCCTGTAAATTGCACAGGATGGTTGCACATTTTTAAATTCCCATTGTTGGATCACATATATTCACACATTTTATACTGTACTGTCACAGTACCATTTATACATTATATTCATTCCATTGCAGTTAGAGCTATCTCAAGTGTATCTTCTTTGTTATTGAGTATGCAGAAATAATTGTTTTGTTTTCCTTGTGACAGAACGTCCACAAACTCACTGACTGTGCAACCACTTTATGTGTGCAATTTTCTGGAAATTGTTGAAAATGTGCTAGCTTTACAAGCTGTAATTTGTATTATGTTACTTCAAACAATCAAGCTCATGGTGATTGCCATGCATATCTACATTAACATACTTCACAGCGGAATGCGCATCAAATGTTTCTAGCAAGCCCTCTATTCCATTCATCACAGCACATTTGCAGACTTAATTCACGGCTGGGCATTTGCAGTAGTTTGTTGCTTATTGCATTTTCAGACTCGCCTAAAGGCAAATTTCACACTGGACTGCAAGTTCTAAGGGCTGTGCATGTGTTGTCATTAGGCTAGCAGTCTGTGCTCAGTGAGACAGTAGGCTATGATCCTATGCTGAGATCAGTCATGTTTCAGCAGCAGCAACCTTTTGAAGAGTGACAATAAAACAAGAGCTATACAGTCGTTAAACACATACAGAAATGTGGCATATTGGCATTTTCTTTGTTTTCTTTCCATTTGTGTGATACATTATTTAACCATGCATCTCTAAATGATGTCGAAACCCAACCCAAATTATTTAGTCTCTGCTCAGATTTGAGCAAACTGTTGACAAGTGCACAGTATGGACTTTGTGATGTCATCAATTATGCTTGACTAGCATGCGTCTGCTTCACTGTGAGTTCCTGCGTAGTGAATGCATTTTGTTTTGATTGTTGAAGTTGTAAGCCAAACTGCCAAATAATGTATGGATGTATGATGCTATTTATGAATATATTGATGGACATCACCCCAAAGCAGATGCCAGGCAAATCGTGTTTTCAGAGCACAGTGTATTCATGTGATGTGTAATTGACCCAGTGGTAAACTATTGATTTTGAATCAATCAATGGTGTTCAGCTCAGGGTAGTTTTGTAAATGGCATAATCTCAGATCCACGTTGGGTAAAAGCCATCTCATCAGTATCTCAAGAACAATACTGTGTAATGTAGGAGAGGTAGGAGAGGGGTCTAGCACTCAATGTTATAATGGGGGACAAATGCGATGCCGGTACCTACATTAGACAGGGCAGCACAGACTGGCTCCACGCTGAGAATTTAACCTTACTGGGAGGCAACAATGATTACCAGTGAGCCACCAGGCTGCTATAGGATGATCAACAAAAACAATCATCCTCACAAACATTCTACAATCTATTATAACAAGCAGCTGCCGTTACGCGTGTGTGTGTGTGTGTGTGTGCACGTTAGAGCAAACAGAACAGATTAGGCTAAACATTGTTCTTATCTTTTTACCTTTCATTGATAGTCTGATAAATTGTCCATGGTAAAACTAATAACAATGCTATACACATAACAAAACATGGGAGATCTTTGATTGGCTGATACAAGTGGTGGAATATGCATGCACACATATACTATGGTTACAGATGATAGTGAGGCTATCTGACAACAATGTTATGCTTAAAGAGATTTCTGCAACTATTGTTAATAAAGTAAACCGGATAAATACTGTATAAGGAACAGAATGCTGCATAACACGTTATCCTGTTCATCTTTAACATATGCAGAAAAGAGTTGTGAGGACTTGGTGGTGTTCCCAGCCTGTTCCCTGCTGTCCTAGTTGTGACAGCCACATCTCCCTGGACCGGCATTTATGTTGTAATGTATGTGTCTTCTTTGTTTTTACGTAGTTTGTACCTGTCTCTGCCTCTGCTATTTGTGTCACTCTTAACACCACTTGTTTTATTACTCTGTGGCATAGAGCTGATTGTTTAATTGCTTCCACCTGTTATGTGTATTCCTGTCTGTAAATGTTCTCCCAGGTGTTATCCATCTAATCAGCCTTTGTGTATAATCCCTAGATTACATCTCAGCCTTTAAGATGTATATCACCTGACCAGTGCCTGCCCCTGACCTGGATAGCGCCTGTTTGGATTGTGCTTGATTGCGCTTGCTTACTGTACATGTATTACAATGGTCTGGGTCCAAGCTTGAGTCTAGTCATGTGGTCTTGGATTCGAGACAGTGGTGAGTGAAAACACCCAACCTCCGCTTGATGGAAAAGGAAAAGCTTTGCCCTTTGTGATCCCATCAGCGGAGAAACAGTACACAACCGTTCACTGCACCCTTCTATGCGGGCCATAAGTCACTAGTCGATAACACCCCCCCCCCCCACACACACACACACACACACACAAACACACAACGCTGAGGTCCGCATGCTTTCAGGTGGGATTTTCAGTGAAGGCACTGTGAGGCGACAGAATGTCTTTTTGCATCGACGCCTCGTCAGCGGGCCAGCCCAATAAAGAGCCTGCTACATCACACAGGACAACAGGCGAAAAGGCCTACTGCGCGTGTTTTCACAGCGAGCCAGCAGTAATATCCACAGCGGCAACTAAACGCGACAACTGTTGCGATGGAAATTACTCTTGAGAACGTGGATGAGTTTTGAGTAGAAGTGCGTATGCAGCTGTTTTGGTTTGGCACTTATGTTATACTGTGTTCTGTGTGACGCATATGTCACATACAGTGCACTGACGCTCAAACACTTGAATGACAACATGAAATAAAGCAGACACATACGACAGACACTTTTGAATCTGTATTTTTATTGTTCGTATGAATGTTTTGTTTGAATCCTTTTCAAATGGAACCAATTTTGTGGAAATATTTCAAAAAAGTTGAGCAATTGGTTGGAGCAATTGACAAATTTGTGTGGTACATATTATTCTTTGTATCACTACTAAGAACACAACTAGTCAGTCAACTGAACATGTGAGTGCAATCTGAAAGTGAATGTGACAGCAACCTTCAACTTGACTGCACCCAACTCCAAACAGTCTCCAGCCTTGCGAGACCATCCTGATTTTGCCAGCTTCCGTTTAATTTCGGTACGAGAATCAGTCTGGAAAGCATAGGAACCATTGCGAATGTGTCCGAATAGCAACTGAATTTAACAATCAGCGTCATAATTATAACTATACGACTGTGGTTTAGGTGTGCCAACAGTGAAAACAACCTCCAATCAACTGCCAGGTATTCCGTGAAAGTGCCTGCCCTTTGCTAACATGGATGCATGGCTCCCCAGATGGACGTGTGAATAACAATCCACTCTGCAACGGGGAGACAAAATAGATCACTTTTCTGTCCTCTTATAGGGTTACATATAGGGTTATTTATATTCTTTTTTATTCATCACAAGATGGTAATTTGAGGCACGGCCACACCAGGACGAAGAAGCATAGTAAACAGCCTGCCTCTTTTGTAATGCCTCGCCAGTCACCAATCTGCAAACACGTTACCTGTCAAGGTAATTTACTCCACTTCAAATTATCTCAGACTAATGCATTTTTAATTCAGTTATTACAAGCAAGGCTAATGCACCTTCAGCATTGCCCTCAAATCCATCCCTGGCTTATGGATTTGTACCTACGAGATGCACTTAAGCTACATGGGAATGTATTATAATTTCTATGGAAATTGAATGTATCCATTTATTTCACAGTTCTGATGACTGAAATTAAATGCAATCTGTCCATTTGTCTTTAGCCATGAACATCTCTGGTTTAGAAGATAAACAGTGTGTATAAAGTAATGGTTAATGGCTGGACATGCACTTCTGGGTCAATGCAAGGTAATTCTACTTCGACCATAGTCGTGAGTGTTCTATTATGTCAATAACAGCATTTTGCACAAATTGCTTCCTTTAAAGTTAAGTTTGTCCCCTACAGGTACTATGGTAATGGCCTTAAATCTATTTCATGAAGAGGAGAGGGAAACTGCAGCCGTTAAAATTTAAATTTCCCAAGGGGAGCCCTGGCATAATGTGAAAATAACTTGCACTAGGATCAATCTGCAGCATTGTTACAGAGAAAACAGTGCATTTAGTGAATTATTTTAATCTTTTAGTGCTGTAAAGTCATGCTCAAATGAATACAACTATATATGTTTCTTTTCTATCACACGTTTTAAATTATGTATGACATTGAGGGTCAATTCAATGTAACATAATTAATGTGCATACCTCTAGTCGCAAAGCTTGAATCTCTTTTATTTAAACTAAAATATTTTTTTATGTCAGCCATTCAAAGCACAAAGCACTAATGCTCGGTTATGGCATACTCGACCGAGTGGGCTACGGGGCTCCTGCATGGTTGACCCTATTGTTTTAAATGGACGTCAGGCCTGTGCTTAGCTGAATGGAAGCAGTTGGCGGCAGTCTTCTCAACATGTTGTATGAGCTGTTTTTAGAAGGAGAGGAAGGGATTCCATCCTTGTTAACTGGAGATGACTGATGTTTGGATTAATAGCAGCAAGAAAAGGTTTATTCAGTTCTCATTCTGGAGAAAACTTGCATAGTTGAACTCCATCAAAATAAAAACACCTCTCCCTTCAATGCCATGTGGGTACTCCCTCAGAAGCTGGGGGG
>JAODOY010051621.1:0-12064 GCA_025399855.1 Forbesichthys papilliferus | reverse complement strand
CCCCCCCCCCCCCCCCCCCCCCCAATTAGAAATGTATAACAAGGCTGTTGTGTGGTAACCTGACATGCCAGAGATAAGTGTCTGTTAAGACACAGATATATGGGGAGCCCTCCATTGAAACTGTTTCAAAAGGACAGACGCTTTCCATGCATGTGATTGGACCAACTTGTAAACCAGCAGTCTGTTGTTATATGACTATATAGAAACACCAAATTATCTTTTCAGCACATACTGTAGACAGGGCTAGAGGACTGAGTAGATATTCGCTTACAGTTGCTGACAATACCTTTAAAACAAGGGGGAAAACATGTAGAACTACCGGATCATTTATACTACATGCCTTGCAGCCACTGAACAGAATGACAACACAATATGCATTGTTCAATTCCATACACCTTTAAATCTTTAAGTGTACCAGTTATACACCTGTGGCAACACAGATGGCACCTACCTGCGAGTTGGTCTATTTTGGCCTTTAGAGTTTTTAAGGGCCTGCACATAATTAGTCAATAAGTTAAATACACACACACAGACACATACTGTAGTTATATATAAAGTATACACTGGTGATGGTAGTAAACAACATTCTCAGCCTTGCCATATTTGAAGGGAGAGTTCATACAAAAGGTGAGAGAACAAATAATAATAATAATGATGACTTCTTAAGATGTTTCTTTGATGCTTGACAAATCATTTGTAATTAAGCTTGTCACCAAAATACCATTTTCATTTTAACTGCAGATGTTAAACAACAATAAAGGTAACAAAATGAAAGACATGACCGCAAATTAAATAGGCATTTTGTCATGCATAGTAACAAAATATCTTCATTGCTTCAAGGGTATTATTGTAAACAGTTTATCAGATATATATATATACACACACACACACACACACACACAACCAGTGAACTAACTACATGACTTTTAAAGTGATTTAATTGGATATGCTCAAAGTTGCTTCATTAAAAACACATCACAATCTTTCCTAGAGTTGATCTGCTCATTAAAGTGTGCCTGCCTAGAGAGATTGAAACTGATATGGCTGACATTTTATATGCGAATCAAGTTATCACAACCTAAAATAGCACTGTCAATCATCTGTTTAAATAAACATCATCTATTCTCTTCTATGTCTGAGATGCCACGCATTTTCAATATTTACATAACATTTTCTGCTTTATTTTCATGACTTTCATGGGGTCCACGGGAGATCTTCATAAGTCTGCAAATCAACACAAATGTTGCAGTGTGCCTGCTTGTGATTGGTGGATAAAATGAATCTGATGTGGAGTGCTTTCTGCTCATATACTGTTTATTTCCCCTTTTTCCTTACTGAACTATCCAAAGTTACTGCTCATGACTTAACCTTTAAGTCAACCCACAGAATTTATCTTATGGATCTTACTAAAGCACTATGAGTCCGTGTTGTTTCGTGTTTGTTTCAGGACACAACAGGTCTGAGTGGACTACAGAAGAAGACCCTGACAAATGAAGCTTATTCTTTAGAATTCACCCCCACCAGCAGGCCAAAACCCCATGTTCCCATTTCCCATTCAGTTGGTGCATGTTGGTTTTTTTTATCTCATTAGTCTCTCTCTCTCTCTCAATTTTTCAATTTAAATTCAAATCACTTGACATAACAGTGTACATTTTTTTCTTCAAATTAATGTGATTATAGTCAACTATGGGGCATAATAACATAACAGTAATAACAGGAGCAGGTAAAAAAATAGTTTAATTAAACAAATGTATTGATTTTAATCAATAAATATGAAATAAATACAATAACATATCAGATACACATTGAAATTGGTACATATTGGTACATGTCAGGCACTGTCCCTCATCTTGTGGCAGGCAATATCATAGTGTCTGCCCGTGTCCTCCCCTAGAAGGACTGATAGCTTCTCTTTATCAGGGAGGTCCTCAAAGCCCTGGACTATCAGTTTACATTTTAAGAAGCGACTCTCTGATTGATTGGTATTTCTCATATTTTAAAATGAAGTATTTCTCTCTCTCTCTCTCTCTCTCTCTCTCTCTCTCTCTCTCTCTCTCTCTCTTCTGACATTGC
Organism: Forbesichthys papilliferus; assembly: GCA_025399855.1. NCBI lineage: Eukaryota > Metazoa > Chordata > Actinopteri > Percopsiformes > Amblyopsidae > Forbesichthys > Forbesichthys papilliferus. The sequence goes on along the minus strand of JAODOY010051621.1, from coordinate 9,991 downwards.
ATTGTGTCAACAGATGGCGGCTCTTTGGGCGACGTGGAGGTTGTTGCAGAGCGAATTGGGAAGAGGAGGTCGCAGGATTATGACCTCATCAGTAGACATCTGGGCCCTGTGGGAGGTGATGGGTGTCGATCAGACAAGCACTTGGTTCAAGACAACTTCTATCCTTCGGCAGCCGATAGTCACATAGAACAAGAGGTAAAGACTGAGAGCAACACGGCTTTTGTAACTATTTATATTATTATTATTAGATTAAGTGTATATTTTTTATTGTGTTTTCATTATCTGAACACGTTCAATGTTTAACTTAATGTGCTCCTTGTAGTAAAAGGACTAGATTTTTTTTGGTTTGTAGGCACTTGAGCCAAAACGACAGGACTAATAGAATGCACAAGTATGCACAAAACCATGTTTGCTGATGTTAAGAGGGCTATTAGCTTCAGGTGCAAATTTGTTACTCTTGCAGAATTGCCAAAATAACTTGGCTAAGGGAAAACGAATGCAAATAGATGTTATTTTTATAATGGAATATAGTCATCTTTAGAGTACACCTTGTGAATGAATGTACAGTGTATATTATGGGTATTTAAAAACAAATCCCTTATTATCCTACGCAAAGGACATGGATTAGCCTCAGATATCTTTATGTGTAGATGGGTGAATACAAACTGAGAGATCCACATTGGCTAATTATTGAGTATAGTCTATGGTATATGTATTGTCCACATATCAGGTATGGCTGTTGAGGTTTTACTGAGGTTACACAGTAGAAACCATCTAAAGTAAAGTGAAATATTGCAGAATTCTGGGCACAAACACACAGCAGATGATAAACAAACTTGAGTTGCATCATAATTCACATTTGGTTGCGGGACCCCTAGGTCACACTGTGCCACCCCTTGGACCTCCCATATACATATTCCTGGCCCTGCTGCGGCAGTAACAACAGCTGCTCAGTATGCAGGAAAACACTGTTTGTAGCATGCCTATACTCCCACAATGCACCTGGCCGATACCATGACCTGGGTTTTCAAAATCATAAGACCCGTTTTTGTAAAATCTCACATTCATCACACGTTCCGTATCTCTCATATTAAAACCGCAGAGCTCGCACAACCTGCATGCATTTGTTAATATTCGATCTCCGATGTATAGGATTTTCACTAGATGCAGCAGCTAATCCATCACTGAAACAATGAACACGATCAAATGAACACTCGGGAGCAACCTCATAGACAGGAAATACAATAGTCTGGCCAGCAGTCTTGTCAAAATGCTCTCTCTAAACAGAGGAGTCTCATTAATCAATCTGTACACCACCCCCAAACAGCAATAAGGAGAGAAAAATGAATGTGTCAAAATAGGTAAATGGAAAACATATTTTGCATTAATATTTTGCTCAAGGCAACAAATGCTTTACGACGACCACATGCTGGATTACTTATAGAGTATCTGCATATTTCTCAGTGTGTGTGGGCATGTGGCTCACATAATGCCACACACAGCAGTCTAGCCATAAAATCAATATTACGGTATTCATCGTATAGTGTGATTCAGGAACTGGTGCTTGTTCTTTGTGACGCACCAAAAATAGTGAAACAATTTAGTGTAAGCTTATTTGTGTGGTGTAACAGATTTCATTTTGTGTTTAATATTTTGAGTTATTCACAATACAATAAGCTATGCTATAGATATAAGATAGAGCTGCTGTATAAGAAAGAGAGCATGTAAACATAATCTCATACAGTTTTGTCCTGAAGATTAAGTAAATGCAAGAATTCATTAAATTCATTTTTTTATATTATCAGCAGTAAAATATTCACGCACATTCAGGATACACATTCACCAGGACATTTCAGAGGAGAACACGGCTCCGTTAATGTAAGCGGTGGGCACTGATAAGAGAGTGCAATCACGCAGGGGAAAAGCTTCCTGCCTGTTGAGACGAAGAGGGGAGGAAGAGGAGTGAGCTGACAGGAAGATTATCATCTGACAATGTATGGAGCTGTCTGACCCTGACAGCAGTATCTCTCTCCCTCTGTCTCTCTCTCTCTCTACCTTCTCCAACACACACACACAACACTACATGACCCACCATGGTGTGTGCGTATACGTGTGTCAGTGTAATTTAAATTAAATGAGGAAAGGTTTGTTTGTATATTTTAGATTGAAGAATGTGTGGCTTTGGATAACACAACCCAATATCCAATATATACACAATATCTCCTCTACAGTACATAAGAGTTAAGTACACAATTCACATATCTCATATACTATGCAATCATGTACAATATGGATGAGATAAACACACCATTCACAAAGTCTAAACCTTTGCATGAACACCTACCTGACCAGTATAAAAACCTTTGCTTATGGTGTTTATATGTTTTCACTATATGTTCATACGGGTGCAAAGGGACATGTTTGGGCGAATGAAGTTGGAAGCCTTGTGTGTCCAGGAGAGAGCTGTATTCACACAAGCATGCATTGCACACACACACACACACACACACACACACACACACACGCACACACGATTGCATCTTACACGACTGTAGCCCAGTTTTCAGTTCGCCGACAAGTTTTTTGAGCTCGCAGACAAAAGCCCCAACTCGGAGAGAAATCACAGCTCGCTCTTGTGAGCGATGATCGTGTAGTGTGAATTACTTACAACGCGATCTGAGAGTGTCGGCAACATGTTGGCGAGGTGTTGAAAGGACTGGATATTTAGCAGGTTAAATATCTGGACCTGTTGGGGGGGAGTCCAAATCCTGTAGTATGAACGATGTTGTGACTAGTAATGACGGCGGTGACGACTTACAGCCAATGAGGACGAGTTGAAAACAAGGAGGAGGAGTAAAGGCCTTTGTAATAATTTCAACTGCTTGAAGAAACACGCAAATATACTGGAATAATTCAAGTTTCTCTGAAACACGTATCTCTTGTCGATATTTGATTCAAATTACTTCAGTGGTAGGAACTATTGTGATTTATATAATATGTTGTGAAATGTAGCCTATATGTTAACGAGGTGTGAACGCTACTCTGGAGGGATAAACCTATATTACGTCTGGTTTGTGATATATGCCTAGATGCGTTTGACTTGGTGGGGTGAAACATCTTGTAGTGTGTGACCCCCTGTCGTCGATCAGTCACTAGTGTGAATCACACCACGACGTCAAGACACTCGATTACAAGAGAGACAGTCATGTAGTGTGTGCTGCATATCCATCTAACGACTTAGAAAGTCGTATAGTCTGAACTCGGCATTAATGTAATTACCCCAGCATAGCTCTGTCAACAGCAAAAACCATCACATCTGTTCAAATTAAACTTCCTCCACAGGATGGGAGAGAAGAATAAACATCGGGCACAGAGAGAACTACAGCTTCTGAAATGCTGTGTGTGTGTTTGTGTGTGTGTTTGTGTTAAACAGGTGTTAGTAAAACCATGGTCTGCCCCTCCCAGAAATACCACACACGAGAAATGTTTGACATTAAACTAGTTAGTAAGGACTTATACTTACTGAAAAAATTTGTTTTTGTGAGAGGAACTACTTGCAGCAAAATCTACACCATTATCCAGACCCCACCATTGGATGAAGCCCACGTGCACACCCATGCACGTTCATCGGCAGTGGATATGTGCTCCTGTGGAAACACTTTCACTCAACACTAGCCCCTTGTGACCAAAAATGACACCTGCGTAAATATCAGAAGGCTCCTCTTCACCCATTACCAGGCGTTTTTTGACAGACAGACAGGCAGACAGACAGACAGACAGACAGGTGGAATGGGAGAGAGAGAGACTCTGGAGATTAGGAGCGGCAAAACAGCTTTCCCCTCACTGTGCTTGTCTCTATCTCCAGATGCTGCTTCGATATAAAAAAAGGCCCTGATGAAAGAAAGCAGGCGTAGAACACTGTGGTTATGCTTCTCCTTAATTAAACATGATTCATCTCGGCTCTTGCAAGCACCAGCGAACACATCAGGGAACAGTCAACATGTTTTTCTTTCTTTTAAACCCAACACGTGACGGCGTCTGTGGGTGTAGTCACACATCGTGGGGAGATGAAGGTATAAGGCGGCATGCAGATGGGAATCTGAAGCTAATTTATCTCAGTCATTCAAAAGCGCTCGGCACGGAACACTGTTAAGGATGATTGACTCTTTGCGTGACAGATTACTTTATTTACAAGGACCTAATTGATTTTGGAACAAACAAAGGAATCGGTCTGTTGAAATCTCAGAGACCGATACAGTATGCTAGATATCTCAAGACTGATAAAACATCAAACTGATCTGACTGTGAGATGATTTTGAAAATAAGAACATATACTGCAATGATCAACAAGGGTTGTGCTTCACCGTAATCCAACTAACGTGCAGTAGTTAGGATTACCACTAGGAGTAGTGAAGAATTTAAATGCTAGGTCCAAAATTACTAGGCTATACTGTACGTCCACTAGGCCATATACCGGTATATATCGGTATATGGGAATTTTTTCGGAGACACCAGAGAAAGCTCACATATGTCAATTAATGTCGCTAAAAATAAAAAATGTCACATTTCTGTCGTTTCCTGTTTTTTCTCTATGCCTGAAGATATAGCCCACTTTATAGAAAATACCGATATATATATTGTGCATCGGTATTCAACCTAAATATATTGGGATGTTATTTTTGGTCCATATCACCCAGCCCTAATGTCCACCTACAGTAACTAGATGATAACTGATAACTGATAACTACATGGTCAGTAAATAATTACGGTAGCACATGTTTACTGTACACTTTCTAATAAAAATTACTATGGACCTTATTGGTACAGTATAGGCAAATATGGCAACACAAAGCATACTGAATTAAATACCTAACCAGCTTGGAGACAATATAAGATTAATATAATCATTATCTTATTTGTGTTGTAACTTGTCAAAACTAACTTATTAACAGGTCTGTCTACTGTACATCAGAACGCTCTGCAAATGCTAATAAATAAGACAGAAAGCCAAGAACGCGGCCAATTGCAGGGAGTCTGAAATGCTGATGTGATAAAACTGAAACAGCAATCAATGTTCTCACCTATGTGGTAGATAGATATTGGCTAGGCTATGTGAGGATTATGTGCCCATTATACCTGATGTACAGTATATTTGGCTAGCTTCATACCGCCAACTAACCCTATAGAGGTTTGGAGAGTATCTAATTATTTGGTTGGGAGTGTTTGAAAAACATATTTAAAGTACTTGCGCCGTGAGATACAGTAGACATATTACAACACGTTTTCGCAAGTAAGTTTTACTTGTGCGTTAGAAAGTTTCATGTCTTCTATAACCTTCCAAAGACTCCATAAATGAACTCCAATTAAAAATGAAAGGCTCAGTACATCACATTTCCAGCATAACTCAAAATGAAATTATTTGAACACTGCATATTATCACAGGCCACTGTGCTTGAATTATTGTAATTAGCAATTTATTGTTTGAAGTCTTTTATATTTGAGTGTGACTATAGCTCCTATCTCAATACAGCAGTTTGTTCAAATATGCACCATGAGGTTTGAGGTCCAACTTCATAGTTGCTTAATTAGAGGTCCACCCATTTGCACACCAATGAGAATGACAAAAATTCAAAAGACAGTTCTTCGATTGATTCCCCTGGTTACATGCAACTCCAATCCTGACAGCTTTAAATATTCATGGGTTATAGAGGTTAGGACATTGGTCTTGCACTGTAAGCCTGCTGATAGACAAGGCTAAGAATTTGTTGTCTTCTAGCTGTGCTGAGAAGGTTTATTTTTTCTCTCAAAAGTTTTATCACAGATTTATTTACAGATAAGATTACTTCACTCACCAAATCAACTATACTTTAAGCAATGGTCGCACTGCCAATTTGTCTGAAAACGAAGATGCACGATCCGATAAAGCCCCCTTTGCACGCATGCACGCACTCACACACACATGCCCATGTCCGGTGCGACACAAGGACCTGTCTGCCCCCCTCTGGCGAACTAAAAACGCACCATTCATCTCATTGATAATGCCGGTCAGAGCAACTATTGAAGTCAAACAGATAGAGAGTGTTTGTCTCCCGGGGTGTAAAGGGGTTGAGAGGGTGGGTGGTCCTAAGTGGTCCTGAGAAGAGGCAGAATATCAAGGTCTCTAATGAAAGCCGTCAGATTCAATCTGCTCAGCTGCAAGACGATCTGGAGGACACCTTGTTTTTACTTGACTGCCTCCCATCGGGCTATCGATTCTCCTCCTCACCAGAGCGCTGCAGCTCTCATTAAATCTGCTAGATCCACACACACACATATAGGAGAGATTCTCCATGGCTGCTGATCTTATCTCTATCTCTCTCTCCGTTGGAGCACTGGAGGAGGATCATGAGGACGTCTGATGGGAGAGGCACTGTGAAATGTACTGTGTGAAACTTCAGCAGATAGGACCACGCATCGCACACTTATACCTGTACATGATGACATCATCATCATCATCTTTGTCATCATGTTTTGTTAATAAATTTGGTCGTCAGGTAATGACTGAATGAAATTGTACTCTGAAACTACAAAGACTATAATGAAGAGGACAATGTAAATGGCACTGAGCTGTTAGCCCACGGCTCCAGTGTGTGCAGCGGAACATTCCACATTGTAAACAGAATGTTCAGTCTCCTCGGTAGCATTGTCTCTAGAAGCATCTGACCCTCCTCTCAAGATATATACACTTACAATCACATATTCAAAAGTACAAACAAATATACACAAGGATACTCATGCAATAAAAACTCCTATTTTGGGAAAGTTATTTACATATTTAAACAGCACCGGCAATATCTGGGAGGAATCAGTGTTGTCAACAACATCCCCCGGACATTCCTTGATTTACAGGAAATATACTCTCCAATATAAACAAAACTACTGGTATTTGGCATCAAAAGCATTGTGCAAGTGTGCACTATACTCTAGCACACCCACTCAAACAAACACACACACACACGCACGCGCACACACACAGAGATGTACTGTATGATCACATACTGTCCCTCAAACATTCACTGCCCCTTTTGATTAGTTTCTATTTTACACATACACACACGCACGCACACACACATACAGTACATGCACACACACACACACACACACGGTATGCTGAACAATTACCAGGACTTTTCATTTGTTTCAGTAGCTCTCTGTTTCCACAGTGCGGGGCTTCCAGCGCAAACTTCACCCTCCGCCTGATAACATGCACTCCCTCAGGGCTCCATCTCAGTGATGCCGTTATCCTTCAGGACAAAGAAGAATCTCTCCCCAGAAACCATTTCCACACCCAGCCCTCCAAGATTATTTTGTGATAAATGAAATAAATGATAAAAATACTGAAAAAAATAATAAACAACTTTCTAAGAGTCAACCGGCTAGAAAGGCACTTAGAGGTAAATTCTTTTTTTAAGGGATAATAGCCATGGAGAATCTTGCCTATGAAATACTGCTCCTCTGAGCAATATCTTTTTATTTTATGTTTTAAATGTTTTTTAGCAGTTTATCAAATGTGTGTATAAACCTCATTGTAAATGAAAAAGATCTTCACTTGTAAACTGCTCTCACCTCTATACCGTATGTAAACACGTAAAGGAGACCCATAGGGAAAGTGCCTATGTAAACAAGTCAGACCAAGGGTAAATGGAATACAGGCACCCCGGCCAACAATGTCCATACACTTACATACACACAAAATGCAATAGTGTTTGCATTTTTTTCCACCCAACGCACTCATTATATTTCCCAATTAGCTTCCTCTCTTTATAGCAGTATTATCTTGTGTAAGTCATTGGGCTGATCACAGTGCTTGTTCCCCAGAGGCACATATTTAGATACTAATGGTACATGCCTAAATATCTGTTTTGTGCTTTCACAAAGTGAAAAACAACCCATTTTCATGATAAACCAAACCTGAAAAACCACCTCTAAACATACATGTAATGATTCGATTTACAGTGTTTAATTGCTGTTAAATGAACATCACAGCATTCTATTTATTTCCAACAGCTAGCTAATCATTTATGTGGAGTCTGTTGACTGTGCTGCTCATCCATATGAATAGAAATAGTGCCCATGGGTTTATCACAGTGTGCCAGTGTACATGTCCACTGACGGATTAATCTAATCACAGCTTAATGTGTACAGCCAGTGGAGGTCACGACTCCAGGCAGGGACCCCCATTTAGGTGTGATTGGGACACTCCTGTCAGCCGGAGGTGTCTAGCAGGAGCTTTTCGACTCTCTGTTTCATGAGATTTCTTCCATCGGCCATTCTGTGCTCTGTAGTCTGACACCCCTAACCGATCACTTCAAGTCTACCGGGGAAAATTAACCAGGACTCCACATGGTCACGAGTTGAGAACCGCTGCCTCTGCAGTGTATCTTTGGTGTTGACACACTGTAACAGACTTGATTAATATACAGTGTACATTTACCACTCCAATAGACACATTAGTTACAGTAGGACATGATGCACATTGTACTCATTGTAAAATACATAAGTAGAGAAAGTAGAAGTAGATTATTATTGTTGTTGTTAGAAGGCCTATTACAACAACAACTACTACTACTACTAATAATAATAATAATCTTAAATCACTGTTCCTTACTCGACTTGACAATTTAACATGCTATACTGTATATTACGATGGTATGCAGGGAGGGACAAGAAGAAAATACTAAAATAATAATAATTCCTTGGTTATCAAAAATATAACATGCTCCTCCTTTGGCCAAGCATCAGAACTAACACAAGCTCTTCACCGAGACTCTGACTGAGTGGAAATGAAAGAGGGCAGAATTACATTCATGAGTTACATTTACCGCTTGTAATTTCATGCTTGAGAGATTATTAAGAGCTTCTCCCATTAGCCGTGGTCTTGTTGGACAAGGTCAAGATGCTGCCAGGTTCACAGCTGCTGAGTTTACAATGTGTTCCTCTGCTTTATGCATACTGGTTTAGAATTGTTTTGAGCACTTGGTGTGGTTGTACTGACCACAACCATAGCATTGTTGATTAAGAATAAAAAAATCATACAAAGCACTTGATGCCATAATGATGATGCCAGAGATTTGCTGTAAAGGTCTTTACAGCAAACTGACATGAAAACCTTTTAGTATTGTATTATCATTGTATTGATATATATAGTAATACCCAAATTTCCTTTTAATATTTAATATCAAAGCTCCTATCAGTCATAGGTCATGTCATGGCTTACTAAAAAAACTGATTTATTTCTAAATTGGCTTAAATATTATACTATGTGGTACATCCTAATAGTATACAAATGTGTTAAGGTGGAGCTTTGTGTTTTTTTATTTTAACTATGAGCCAACAAGGAATAGCTTTGTAAAGAGGCACCTTGCCCGCACTATAAAACAACATACATTCTAACCCTGGTAATGGACCGTTCGCCAGAGGTTGAATAAATACTTCTGCCCTGGTCTGACTGTCTGCCATGCGGACTTGTGCGCATTAACTGCACATGTGAAGCCCCACCACTGCCATGTCTTAGCCTCCTGAAAGAGAACATAATAAGAGTGTAAACGTTTTGAAATAAGCATATCAAAATAACACCGATCATAGGAAACAATCTGCCGATTGAAAATCTTAACAAATCCCAAACTGAAATTCTCCTTTTTTAGTGTAAACTCTAGAATACAAAAGTTAGCTTTTTCCGTATCAGTAAGCAATACAGAGCGAGCTCTCAGTCATATGGAGGATGTGTGGTCTGATAAAATGAACAGACTGAGCTTTAATCACAAATGTTATCCTTTCACATTACAACTTAAAACTTAAAACTAATATTGTCCACAAGGAAATATTACGCCTTAATATTTATAATAATAATGTAAAATATGTAGGGCAACTTTTACTTGTTACGCTGTGTGGTGGTGGAGGCGAGTGCAAACGAACGAAAAACACAACGGTGAAAAGAAAACAGCCACGAGCC
>JAODOY010051610.1:0-18585 GCA_025399855.1 Forbesichthys papilliferus | reverse complement strand
ATATAGTTAGTTAGCTTGATGTAGACATACAGTAACTATAGGTAATATTGCACAAACCAGCATTATATTTACGTTGGTTTGTTTGATCCTATTCTGATTAGAATGTATAGTAGTGAGTGCCATTCATAAGGAATTACTGGAAACATGGCAGTAAACCCTGATTATTGTGTCAGAGGTTGTGAACTAACATAATTACTACTAATTTTAGCGACTTTCTGTTCATGATTTAGGCGTTCTGCTTGTCCTTTTGGAAGTTCCCTGGAATGAACTGACAGCCAAATGTTATGCTCCTTGAGTTTCTCTTAACACTGCCATTTTCAGGACAATTCTACTACTATTTCTCGACCGCTGCTCAGCTACTCTCCCAAGGCCCTAAATATATGTGGACTCGAAACATTTTACACAATCTGTAAGAGATCTCTCGGTAAGTGACATTTGGGCCTGTTAGTTATGGCCTTTTTGGTCACAGTAAATATGTGTAAACTGCACATATTGTCTCTGGGTCAGCATCAGTTTCAAGTTGAATTACATCAGAAATGATCTTTCTGTAGCAGTATGTTTATAAACAGCTGCAACTAACACATGGAAAAATAATAACTTATAATGTTATATTTTACATTGCAATGTACAAAAATACTACGTTTTATAACATAGGAGTGTATCATACTGTAGCACTACTTAGTTAAAGTATATCAAAGGAAGGCTGCTACAGTATGCAGGGGCAATGTTATATGGTGGGGAGCCTAAGGACACAATTAAGGCTAGAGTTGCCGCTGAGCAAATTATTCATCCCTGTGCAGTATATGAAGTTAACCATATTATAGCTTAATATAGATCCACAGTTTATCATTGTAAATGATCATCCAATGGGATAGCTCATTTAATATTGGTTACAAATTGTGAGATTGGAAGGTTATATTTCCATCATTCACTAAAGGGAAGAAAAAAGGGAACACCGTAATTCATATGAAATATCAACCATTGTAATCTGTTTTGCAGTTTACCGACTAAACCGTGAACTGATTTAAATGTTATACTTGAATCCAAGTTTTAAAGCACAACACATCCTTACATTTTTTCCTATGCATAGTAACCAAAATAAACCCATTAATCAGTACACTATATGTATGGCAAGGGCACGCTAATCAATTAAACATTTGACACCACTGTTCTTTGTTGCAACCTAATATAAGTTCTAAATAAGTTCAGACTTGCAGGGCACCATGCATATTAATGAGCTACCAGTCTAACTATATACTGTGTACAGTATTTCTATGTTTAGTTTTTTTAAAGTAATGAAATAATAGTGACATTGATGCATGGTTACCAATAGGCCTATGAAAACATTAAAACAATATAAATAAAGTAAATATATTTAAAATGATGGATATTTTAGATGCTGCTATCACTTTATCTGTATGATGCATTCACAAGGTCTTATTAAATAAAAAGAATAATCCGCAATATTTAGTCTGGCATCCATTTATTTGAATTCTTACAATACACGGTAACTGTGAGAATAAATGTAGACTGTAAAATTAAAGTTAAATATACCATAAGTATCTGAACTGGTGGAGTATATGGAGAGGCTGTCTGAAATTGCATCTCCTTTATATGTCTTCTCTTTTCGACGGCGCCTGGCATGTGTATTGTGGCCAGCAGATTAACAATGGATTCTCTGTGATCCTCTTAGGAGTTTTGCTCATGTTACTGTGCAGTTAGTCTTGCAGAGCCAGCCTTTACTTATATCAAGTTTGAGACATAGCGCCGGTTAACTGCATCAAGACCCACCTACTTCACAGGAGAGTTATTCAAAGAGGTACAGTATGTCAACGACCACTGCATAATTCAATGACCAAGTCAGACATTATACTATTACAGAGGATTTATTAGGGCAACTTAATGACTAAACTCTGGCTGTTTGCAAGTCTTCTCTTCAAGTAAACATGTTAATATGTAGCCTATGGTTAATGCTTACATGTTGAAAAACTTAAATTAGTAACTAAAGCACGGCACTAGCATTGCATCGGAATTAAGGATCTAAATATTTGTGAGTGACAAGCTAACAGGCAATGCATATTGACAGTACCATTTCCCGAAAGTCCTGTCATGCCTAAAGGGGTATACAGTACAGTATATGTATTAGATGTTCAAAACAGAGTTGCTTATGTGACGTAGTGCTAATGGACTGAAGAGGCTGACTACTATGCCATTAACTAAAGCTCCAAAATGCTGCGGTATTTACACTTACCTAAGCAGTCTGAAAGATGTTTTCATTGGTTGGGAGAATACCTGCCAGCATTCAGCAGAGCGCATGCACTCTCTTGAACCCTTTGAAAATAGTCATGTAGTTATTATAGATACAGGATTTGGAGTTTTGTAAAGTCAGTGGAACATTTTCAGTAACACTCATGGTGGTATTACTGTAGTATATAGGTTACTTCAGTGGTTCTCAAACTGGGGGTCGGGACCACCCTGCGGGTCGTGAAACGCATATGAGGGGGTCACAAGATGATTTTCAGAAATTATATAATATTTTTAAATAATTAAAATGGCATAGTTTAGCCATAAGTGTTAGTAGTAGTACAGTTTATACATTACTTTGATGTATTCTGCTACTAGCATATATTAAAATACTATCAAATAATAATATGGCTGTTATTATTCTACCACCTCTGGTGATAGTGGGAGTCGCGAGTCTCTGGCACTGTTATTTTGGGGGGTCGCAAGCTGTAAAGCTTGAGAACCCCCCTGGGTTACTTTATGTCAAGCTTCACCAAAACAGTTGACAAAAAAAGAGTGCTCATATACTGTATGGTATATGGAAACGATATTGGCGTGGTTGGCATGGTTAGGAATGTATGTATGTATACAGTATGTTTTGAAGTTAATATGACCTTAAAAAAAATTTTTTTTACGAGCGTCATGGCAATGAATCGCAATAATTCCTACAAATTATATATGATATTTGTTTTAATCTGGTTGACTTTGAAAAATGCTTACATTTGGGCAATGGTTGTTAGATTACATTGCTAGGCGAGAGGCTTGGCTATCCAGATGTGTATAATAATACTGTTAGACATTTATATTAAAAAAAAAAAATTCTCTCGAGTTCGGGGGTGCGAGTTAGTGGGGGGTGCGCCCCCGCGGGCAGAGGCAGTCAGTAATTTAACAACAGGTTAAATTACATTTGCTGTGGTGTAATATTGAGACTTTCAAATCCGACCAATGACTGATGTCATACTAGCAAGTTATTCCTGATTTGTCCTATGTTTTATTTTTTGATTTGACACTACATGCCACCCTCATATTGAATATTACATATTAGTTACTGATAGGTAAAAAGCAAGTCATTATCTGAACATCCACTCTTTCAGATAACCCTTAAACATTGTGGGTTTTTTCCCATTATGGAATGTTTTTAATTCAAATTAAAATGTAATTCTTGAGCCACCTCATTAACCGTCTCTACTGCAACAGCAACAAGCTAATGAAAGACATTGTAGTTACTGTCTGAGTTAGTTGCAGTAATTTCCTCTAAACCAGTTCTCTTCCTCTCATGTTAATAACTCCCATAAAGGATGAAAACCTTGGTTTGCACCGCCCAGAGGAGCAATTTTAATTCATTCACATTGGCAGTTCAAACAATGATGAGAAATTGAAGCTTTATAATTCTACAATAGCTGCCCGGAACAACTATGAACCATCCATATTTTTATGGTTGTATGCTCCAGCAGTATCCAGGGCTGCATTAAAGTCACGTTGGAAATTTCACACCTCCAGTAATGGCTGCATAGGACATACGCTGTGGGTGAGCATATTATTAAAATTCATATAACTACTACTATTTCTCTACAATGAAGCAGTCCTGTAATGTCACTCCTTGTGATTCTGCGGGTGTGACATGCCTTATCAGATGAAATATGAGCAAAATTAGTTTTCAACATTTATAATGTTAATGGAAAATCAGCAAAAGGGCTAGATTTTCAATAAATGCTTTCCTGTGTAAAACATCATAGTTAACATATTTTCCATTCCTAAAGGCCTGAATACCAAACAAAAGAAAAGGTGTCAGACATATTGGAAAGAGTGATATCTTGGACAGTATTGGTTTAATTAGTCATCATAATGACTCCATTTATCTGCTCCGTGACCCCTTCTATGGCATTAAGCAGGCAAAGGACTCAAGCACTGTGTCCTTGGCAGGTTCAGTCCTGCAGCTGCTCTGTATGCGTCACACAAAGGGTAACAAAAATACATTGACAGACGTATTCCCATCAGAGTAGGGAGACGCAAAATACGTCTCTAGTAATGGATGAACACAAAATGGCAAAGTAAAAGGAATGTATTTACAGTTATTAATTCTTATTTTATCAGGTCTCTGGAATCACAGGAAGTATCAATATTGCTAATATATGAAAGAGACATTTACTGTAACATGTAGCCAACAATAGAAACTTAAGGAAAGACAGATATTGGAACTTTTGACGTGTCTATTCTGTACTGTGTACTGTATATCAGATATCATATAATTGAAACCTTCACTGGAGGCAGTTTTTAAGTATTTGCCACTATTTTGCCATATATATATTTTGCCATAAAAAATAATTTAAGAGTATAGATTATTATGACTAAATATATTTCAGTACCAAAAAATATGTCAATTATTGCTCCATAGAAATAGAAGACAATGTGTAATCTAAATTACAGACCTGACCCTTCAATGAGTCCCCACTTTAATAATGTCTTAGGTTTACTTTTGAAATATTTACACATGAACTCTTATGTTAGAGTACAATGCATCATGACATATTCTGTGTACTGTCTATTCAACACAGTACTTTTTTGTGCCATGTAGGCTACTGTAGGACAATTTGTAGGGTATGTTGCAGTTGTCCTGTTTGAATCTGTTTGGCTGTGTTTTGTTTCTGACCAAGGATTGCATTATGTAAATTTGCTCAAAGCTAACTGCCGTGCAATGCTTTTGAGCATGCTCCCTGCTAACAACCTAAACATAAAACGTTCTGAATTATCATAAACATACAGGCCCATTCTATTTTACATATTTTACATATATTTTATGCTTCATTGTTCTGTTGAAGCCTTTGTTTTTGTATAAACATACACACACACACACACACACACACACACACACACTATTATTACTTTACAATTAAATAACATTTAAAACATACTTTGTATTTTATTTTAGTCTATCTGACTATATCACTTGGTGCTTGGGGGTTAGGGTGCTTTAGCCCTTGAGGAGGTGTGCATGTATACAGGTGCATAATCACACCCCATATGGTTCTTGAGGACCATATGGGGTGTGATTATGCACATCATCAGCACTGTGACTGTGACCGTGCGTTCTGAAAGCAGCTTTGGGTCTAACTTGACTGTCTCTGCTCAGGTTTCTGATGTGTGGAGGAGCACTGGGACAGAAATGGCTGGATGTGACTGCTTGATGCAACTGCTTAGAATTTAAATAACTGCCAATGTATTTATTCTTTCCGCAATACCTTGTGGCGTAATGCTAGAAGGTTTCTTCATTTATGCCATCTGAAAGGATTGTGTATAAACTTACAACCCAATGTAATGATAAATATAGGCTAATAGCCATACTTGCTGTTCATTTAGCTGTCAAGGATGATAACCTAATTTGACCGAGAATATATAGCTGTAATCTGACGCTGAGGTTGGCTATTATAATGTATATTAGTAATGAGCATGTAATGGAAATGTACAACACAACATAATTGTTTGGGACCTTCAAAGATTGAGTTAGGGTTCATTTGTATATCTATTGTGCTTTATTATTAATGCTGTATTGTCAAATAACCTGCTAAACACAAATTAAATAAAAGTTAAAGATGTCTAACATGAAAGTGCAGTTGCTTTACCAGCTTTGGCAATTACAGATGACTTTCTTGACAAACACCTGCGCCAGTAGTAGAATTTCTGTTAAAAAATGCACTGGTTCAAATCTCCTGCAGCAGCCAGGGCCAACAGTGGTTGTGGCGAGTAAGCAATCTCAATCTCTGGCCCCCTGCTCACCAGAAAAACACTTAACCTCTACTGTTCCATTGGAGCAGATCAGTGGTAGCACATTGTACAGTACTGGTCCAGTCCATATTGTGTATTGTCTGACTAGCAGAGGTACTGTATTATATAATGCAGGGCCTTCCTGGAAGTTAATGTGTATCAGATAGCCAAGGCAAAATAAATGTTATACTGAGATACCACAGTTTAAAAAAAAGTTTACTTTAATAATATGCAATATTTATATGGTTTGCCAACTGTAGAAAAGCACATTGCCTGTAACTTTTTTCTGTGGTTCTACAGCTTTCATTTATTGAGTATATAACATCGTATCCCCAGAATGTAAATGATGTTTGATCTATACCAGTAAACAGATGACCCCTCTGATTTGACATCATAGCGATTTAGACTCATTTAGACGTAGAGTGATGAAGATCAAGTGTAAATTATGAAAGATCAGCATTACACCACAACATCACACAGGCCAAACATACCTGTACATACACACACACGCACATGCTGTACATACACACACATGCACGCACGCACACGCACACACTGTACATACATACATACACACACATACTGTACATACATACACACACACACATACTGTACATACACACACACGCACACACACACGCATACACACGCACAAACATTTTTAGCAAATACCGGTCTGAAAATGGGTAATAGGTTAGATATACCTTCATATAAATAGTACAATACTTCTGTACCCTGAGCTGTAGTAAATGCTATGGAAAACACATTTGGAACAAAGCAGGCTTTCTTATGATAAAATGAAAGCGAGGCACTGGCGTATGATAATAATCAGCTCATTCAATATTAGCCTAACATGGCATGCTTCATAGTGCACTAATAATTATGTCATAATGGCTGTCTTGGAAAACCCCTACAGCTGGAGTTTAAGGGTAATAGGTATCATGACATTATGCTGCATTGGTTCTATATAAAATATTGTTTGCTTATAATTGCTGGTATACGACCTGTCCAACTACTGACAAACGTACTACATGTAAGTCGCTTTGGATAAAAGCGTCTGCCAAATGCCATAAATGTAAATGTAAATGTAAATGTAATCTCCAAACAGTTGTTTTGACATTAATAATTAAGGTTGCCTTCTGTTCTCATTAGAACTAAAATCTTAAAATCGCCACATAAGAGTGAAACAACACATCTAAAATTATAACATCCCACTATAAAGCTAAAAAAATGTTACCATGTTACCACGTTCAAACCATTTGGTTTGAAGACGGAAAGTTGTGGGTTTTGAAGTCAGATAGCATTTTTTCTAAAGTATGCAATAGTGTATCATGATGCGTTACTGTTACTGTTATTTTGTTTTCAATTATGTTATGAAACATAAATATTTCTTTTCTCTGGTTGATTGTGCTTCTATATTGTTGTTAAATATTTATTGTACTAATTTACTCGTCGACTCTGCACATGTACATGTTTTGCTCACAGGATCTTACAGTTTAGCATTGTTAAAGCTTCAGAAAGACCCTTTAACCTATAAAAGTAGAGTGTGCTGTTAGGGCTGCATTCAACACCATTCTTTAGTATGCCCTGTCCTACAACATGCAGTATATAAATAACATACTGCATGACTGCTAGCTGTTACAGGGTAGAAAAGAATATATCTATCCGTACAGCTATTAAATCACAAAAACCCCAGGGTAGTGAGATTTGTGTTGAAGAAATAATTTATTTAGAGGTTGATCCTAGCTTCTTCGGGGGGCCATTTCTTAACAGTAATGATGGCATATAACAGAAGGTGCTGCCCTAATAGGATTTTAAGAATGGGCTCATGAAAGCACGTGACAAAGACACAAAGGCGGTCTCGTACTTGTTTTCACTCTCTCAATGCTTGTTCATGGACAACATCCTATGAGAATTCTCCTTTGTCCTCAGTCAAAGCTGGATCTCTTGAGTGACAAGTGCAAACATTTGACATTGTCCTAGATATGTGGGGTAGAAAGATACAAGATGCATGTATACTTCACTTGCTTTTTTAGAGATTGCCTTGAGGTGCAACGAAAGCAAGACAACTGCACTTTGGAACTTTGCAGTGTTTTTAACCTACGCAGAGACTAATGGACTGGAGCAATATTCTGGGAAAAAGGGCTCGTCCCATGTTTAATCTGCCCGTTCTGTGCATGTTGAACAAATAATATGGGTTTTCTACGCTGGCTCTGTAAATGGGAATGCAAAGTGGTGCAGACCGCACCACACAACAATATCCCAGCCTTCGCAATGTGTTTCAAATGTGGGGTGGAGCGTTAAAATAACAATCTTTCTCCAGAATGACTATATATATGACTATATAAAACATCTGTTAATTTTGAATTAAATGCATATGACAGAAGTATCTGTAATTAAACTTCTTTCAATTTACTCACACAATACTGAATATGCCCAAACCTAAGATAAGATTTGTGCATAGGCTTTTCCCAGAGTCCACAGTAAAATAAACACCTTAACTATCTGCAGAATCAGAGAGAGAGAAACATTATTATTTTCTCTAGCAATGCTGCAATTATTCAAACAAGATCATGAGCAGAATCTGCTGGCAGCCAATTTGATGTAAATGACAGTAGGTATGATTCTGTGTGCTAATGCTGGACCTGGCAGCAAATTATGCAATTCTGAAGCCAATAGCTTGTTTGGGGATGGAGCAGGGAAGGAGCATCCTGGATTACACCACAACGACTGTTTGCATTATTCTGTCAGAGAACCCTAAAAATGACATTATTTCTATATATTACAGTATAGCCCTGTATTATAATATCTAAACAAAGGTAGAGATCATTTTTGTTATAAATGAACAAGATGTCAAATGAATGCCTGTACAGTACATGTCCTTCTCCATTCCGGCTTTATTCTAAAGAAGAGTAAACATTAGTTGCTACCGTACTGGTCCAACACATTACAGGGTGTATTATAAAACTTAAAGAGCTCTGTTGATCCCAACTTGCTGAGCCATGAAAAACTGTGAGTGTGTGATGAAGACGGCTATTAAGGTGGGCTTTAGTGTGTAAAGGACCAAAGGCAGAGGTCCTCCATAAAGCCCGCAGCCTAATTGATGGGATCAGAGGAGACTTAGAGGACTTTGAGTTGTAAAAGCTTAGAGTCACCACATCCCCTGCTTTTCACCCTGGAAGACTTACGGTGATTTGAGTGGATCTGAAGATATTTTGTACTAAAAGTTTGTTATAGAATCCAAACAAGTCCAGACTGCAATGGCAGCTGTCGGTGTGTGCCTAAACAGCTAGTAGATAGTGGATAAAACGCATAATACTTGTGACACATCGAAGCACATTGTGAAGCAGAGTAGTACTATGGTTTTGATGATCTGAGCGATGTTCGCCACTTTGTTTATGTTCCTATTTACGGACCCAGGGCTGTGTAGAAGTATCAGATTATTTTTTTAACATGCATGTGAACTCCTGTGTATTGTGTTTAGAGAAATGATTAATATGATATCATTTATTGCATGGATTTGGAAATTAAAATGTTAATATTAACTAGTGTAACTTGAGATACCTAACACAAGCATTGGTGTACAGTATGTCTAGACCTGTCGAAATGGCTTACACTGTAGGCTATTTAATATGGTGAAACCTATTGCTTGCACTTGCACTGCAAAAAATGCCATATCAAATATATATGCAAATATATTATGCTTAAAACAAGCTAATTTGGCTGCCAGTTCAGTAAGTGAAATTCACTTGATAAGATTTCCTAATTAAAGTGCTCATTTACTTTAAGTACGCAAAATTGATACAATCAAACTATGAGGCTATATGAATACTGTATATCGCTCAGTGGGTAACTATTGGTGCAATATTGTTACAATAAAGACAACAGCTGAAATTGATGGTGGACAACAATGTTCAATATTTGTGGGAGATTAGACCACTCTTATATTACCATATGTTCATCACACACACATACTGTACACGTGCACACACACACACACACACACACACACACACGCACACAATGACATTTAGTCCAGTTAGTATGGATCTGTGTTTTGCTAGCGATTCATTTGACTTCTTCTGAGCCACACCTTGAAAATAATAATTTTGGTTGGGTACTGTAGTGCCAGCCATCCTTTTCAACACTAAAATAGAAAACGTATCTATGACCCTATGTTGAATTTTCTCCAAATAGCAGCCAAGATGAAAGACAGCTACTCTATCACCATGACACATCCTTCAAGCAACGTGTTAAAGTGTACTCTCAACATCTTCACTTCCAATGCACGATCCTGCAAAATTAGATAGCTTGAACAAAAAGTTAAGACGCCCATTTAGATATTAACCGAATTACTCAAAATGCATCACTTTTTATGTTTTTGCCCAATGACTAGAGGCTGTTCCAGTTGCTTAATAGGTTAGTCCCTTCCGTACCTTTTTCTATTATTGGCCCTACATATTTTAGCCTACTTGCTCATCAGAGAAGAGATTGACATTCATATGATTAGATTGCTGATTATTTATCAACTTTAACCAGGTTTACTGTACTTAACCAGATGTAGACCTGATGTTTCTGCTGTATCCATAGTGGCCAAAATGCAATGCAAATATATTTCTGCAAACTGAGTCACCTAATCAAACCAATGAAACAACAAATACAGTTTAGAGGACTGAACAGTGGTGGCATGATTTTATCATGATCAACGCTGACAAACACATTTACTGTATATTCTGGCGCTGAGAAAATACAATAGCAAAATGTTTCAAAGGTTTATTCCCAACATGGATACAAGCAGGCAGGATACACACCTTGAACAATGACCAACAAGGACAAGAGAAAGGGCTTAAATACAGGAAGACAGGAGAGACCATTGGACAGGGACAACGGCAGTTCCAAACATTGAAATTCATCACAAAGCCAATACCACGTAGCTTTGTTGTCGTGAGTGATGTTTTGCCACCTTACATTCCTCTTTACATATATAACCAGGGCTGTACAGAAGTAGGCTACCGGATCATTTTTTCAGTACGCCCATAGAAGGGTAAGCTAGCGGAATGAGAGGAGATTGGTGAATTTGACAAATATGTATGGTATCAGACTATTACTGGGTCATTGACATAAGATAAAGATTATTTTACAGTGTCGATATTCCCAAAATGGCCATTTCTGTCTTGCCTATAGGGCAGCAGAACGCCTAGGCTGGCGCTGCCGTGACATGTACCATTTTGACGTTTGGAATTTTTTTATGTAGGCCTACTGCTCCCGTGTAAGTCAAAATGGAAACTAAATATTTCCCACAATGGTAAAAGTTGTTTGAAATATAACTATCTAGATGTGTGGATAATACATTATGCACCGGTATATGTCTTCCGCTAAGGCTGTGATAGCAAGTCTTAATTCATACCATCATGATAAGTACATTTTCAATTAGTATATCTATTCTTAAAGGTAACTGAGGTTAAGCAGAGAACTGTAGTATGGTTGTTAAAGATAATTACTAACAAGCTTGATATTGTGTTGGGTACAAGGCTCTTCTGTTCTAAATTGGGGCCAAAAGTGCTATATAGCGTGTTGATGACACACAAGGTTTTAAATGTTTGTACCAGGCTGGTTGGCCTACGTCATGGCTGCTGCTGCTGTAAAATGACAATCTATCTGACAGCCATCTTTACTCTACCAAACCTAAAGGTTTTGAAAGAACCGTTGACAGTCCTCATGATGTAAGCCTCTTAGAGATTGTACGAATAGCATAAAAGCTCAAATTTTTTCTATGGCTATATGGTCACATTTAAATGTCAATGCTGATAATGATGCAAGCCTATTTCACCCCATTAGTAGGCCTCATCTTTTCACAGCCATTTACAACCAGCAGAAAAATATGCAACATGTATACTGTAGGGCAAACAGACTCCCTCTCTCTCTCTCTCTCTCTCTCTCTCTCTCTCTCTCTCTCTCTCTCTCTCAGCTCACTCTTCAACTATTCTCTTCAAACTTACATTGTTGTCTTTGTTTATAGTCATTCACTGGTGCATATATAGTATATAGTATATGCACCATAGCAGTTGGGATATGGACAATTCTTAATTGCATGTTATTTATGATGTTTAGAAATTGTTCTCCATTTGTAATTTTATTTCATTAGAGCTTTTTGTCCCGTTAGAACTCTGCTACTGTAGTGACTCAGTGTTTTCTGTTCACCAGTATATCACAGCCTTAACAAAAAATACAACAAAAAAAAAACAGATTCAATGTAAATGGAATTTGTCACGGGCAACCCTAGTGGTTTTCTTTGGCAGAGTTTCATTATTTATTTAACCTGAAAGGGAAGGCAAAGATTGTGTTTACCTAATTGTGATTTACAGAACATTCCTTACGCTTCCCTGCCATATGCCATTTTACCTGGCTGCACACTAGCCGTAGAAAAATGCTTACAACACTGTTCTAGTCAGGACCGATTTGTTCAAATGTTCCCTATGGCAACTTGATGAATGAAAGGATGTTGCTACTAGCTACAGTATAAAACCAAGGTCTTTCTACATGTTAATGCGGTGTATACAGTATCAATAAAGGCTTGTTGGCAACAGTGTTACAACCTCTTGATGAGATAACGTTTCTTTGACTAACTACAATGTGTTCTGTGGAATCATGGAAAATGTATCAAGATACATTTCAGGTGTTACAGTCGCTAAAGTGGTGATAAAATCTGACAGAAAAAAAACAAACATATGGAACTTCCACGTTCCAGTAAATCTATTGTGTTTCCATTCACAGCTCCTATTTAACATTGTAGGCTGCAGTTCTTTTTTCATGATGTTAAGGTGATAAGAAATTAGTCGCAGCTGCAAAAGAACTTGGAATATTGAGATTACACTGTGTTTATCAATGACTGTTCTTTAGCTGGTAGTTAAGCTGCCTAGGTGCTATTAAGTCCCCAGTTAGATTCCCAACCTGCTTATCTGCTTGCCGAAAAGACAACACAGCTAGCACCCCATCATGCACGTTTGCCCTGGCAATGTTTAATCATTCCGTCTGATGGAATTGTACTTAATTGGGTTGGGGGAAAAGGGGTGGGGTGGGGTGGTAGGCTTGAAAGCAATCTGTTAATATGGTAGCATTGGGAAGCAGAAGTAATCCTCATTAGAACAATGAAGCCATGTGCATTCTAGAGCTGTTGAAGTCAGCAGGACGTACACTTCCGCAAATGGCTTGCATCCCTAATGAGTACCCATTTTCATTTTGTGACATCTCCCATGTCTGGTATCACTAAATAAGCTTGAAATGTACCAACCCAGCTAATGATCTGTGCTACAGTAAACATCCCCTTGAAGACATCTTTATTAATGTTCTGCACTCTGCCTGTAAAGACTGTTTGACTTTCCACAAGATGAAACAACAATTGCTGATCATCTAATCCGGACTGCTCCTTTTCATGATATGCCACATTGTTCCATGTGGAGGGGGAGGGGGGAAATCTGCCATAGCTACAGTGTATAATTTAATTTAATTGCATTTTTCATCACAGCTAATAAACATAATATTTTGCCCAACATGCACAATCATTAGACTTCCTTATCTGACAATAAATCGATAAGAGGGGAATATTGTGCCATGAGCAAACAGTCATTGCACACAAACAGTTTTTGCTTTGTGTTTGGTTTTGTTTGAGTTTTATCTTCAGTGTGTTGTAAGAGAAAAACATTTCTTGAGATCTATCCAGTACAAAAATCCTTACTTCCACTAGGCAGAACACAGCATTGGTCTTAAGACATTTAACGACGGCCCAAAATAATGACAGTTTGCATACCCCCTCAATCGCAAGCAAGGAAGCATTGAATAAACCATGCAAATAATCATTAAAACCAAAATATAAATGAAATACAAATTTACATTTAAATATTTCTGTTCAGGCCCCACAGAGGCATCCGGGCAACCCCTTGGGGGGTCCTGACCCACAGTTTGAGAACCAGTGGACTACGGTCTCTTTCAGGAAGAGAAGGATGACCAGCGGGAGGCCTTTGGCAGGGGAGCTAGAGGACAAAGTGCACACGTCTTGTTTCAGTCGGGAAGCCGTGATCCATTAGGCAGCTAAGATGGCAGACAGGCGGTAAATGATGGGTGTAAGTCACTTGACTTTTCCACTTTGCCTGACACACGTCTATCACCAGAACGTGTTAAAGAAGCTCATGGGAGATAGGGCACAGAGCTCATGTCCGCCGCTTGGGTGTGTGATTGACTGGCGCACAGAAAAGGTAAGGTGCCGGCATTCAGAGCCAGAAAACGCATTTATTTGACAGTTTGCTGACTTTTTCTTCCTCTCTGCTCCATATCTCTGCTTACTCAGTGTTGTGTCTAAGTTGAAAAGTGGAGCCAAACAGGTATAAAAAAGGCATGTATCCTGTCATCTCTGTTTACAGGTTATATCCTCACCCCTGGAACTTACAAATCCCATAAAACTCCTCGGCGAGGTGACAAATAGGTTTGTCACCTCAAGAGTACAGTCTCCTAGAGGCGCTGGGAAAAAGAACTGCCTGACACACTGCCACAAGTTTCTTATTGCATAACTCATTATCATGAACCTCCCCCATTCTCCCAGTGAAAACCATTAATTGAGTGTTTATTTTAGCATTGTTGTGTCCTGTGAGAACGGAAGCTAAGCGGTTAATTTATAGTTAATCTATCCCTAGGCGACATACAGTTGATAAACGGTAATCTTCTTACACGCCTGCTGTGAGAATACCTTTGCAGTAACGTACTGTGATCGGTGTTAATGTTGCTGCTGGTGATGTAAATGATGATGCCGTGATATTGCGACAAAACTCTAACACCATACAGCACTTAACATAGTACTACTGCCTAACTGTAAAACTGACTGGATAATCTGGATTTGTCACCACAAGAACTTCATATCTGGTCTCACATGTTTTACTCATCTTGTGGAGGTTTACACTCTGTAGCGTTTTGTTTAGTTGGATGGCTGGGAAGGAATACACAACACCGGTTACTTTATCGTTACTGTAGATGAAATAAAAAATTATTATACTCTATTTTGGTTAATATTGCTTTTACCTGAAAGCCTACATTAATGGGATTCAATTGTGAAAGGAATTTTTCGATATCCTAACAACTATTAGATGCTGTAGAATAAATACATCACATATCCATTCTTACATGATAAAAACTACGTTTTTTCATCATTGCATCATTTTTCATCATTGTATTACATACTATTGTTTTTACCATTGCAGGAATACCGTAATGGACCACATGCATTCACTGCAAATCCCTAGGAAGCAACAATTAATCTCTCATCACAAAATACTACCATGTCCTGAGATTAACATTACAGAGTATTTGAGGACACGCTTCAGATAATTTTGTCAATATGTTTCTATTATTATAATAATAATTATAATATGAAACCTTGACAAAGGAGATTGGCAGAACTGTTGAATTCTCTGATTTGATTTTCACATTTGGAAGAAATATAAATTTCGTTTAACAAAATGGAATTACAATACCATTAATCTTTCAACAGTGAATCAAATCTCCTTGTGGGTTTCTGTCTATTTGAGGCTGTGATTATTCTCATTCCTGACATAATCCCATTTATTGTAATTCTATAATTATCATTAACTGAAGCAATTTAAAAGCATTAGTATGTCTTAAATAGTAATGTGTGCAATAGTTTGTTATTATACAACAGATGCATGGAATTTACTGTAGTTACTGTATGTAAAAATGCGCACCATGTTGGTATCAGATAGATTAAAACACTATTTCAAGGTATGAAGATTCACTTCTTTACAGAAAGTAATATATTAACTTTTTAGTGAAACTTTTACAGTCATAAAACGTAAAAGGTGGCTTTGAAGAATTTATCATGAAGACCCTGCTGTCTGCTATTTCATATCCAGTACAGCACATTAACAGTGCAGAATTCACATATAACGGCAAGCAAACAATATTCGGAAAAACGTATAGTTTTCTTAGAAGGCTTTAGACTATCTGCAGAAATAGATTTTAATATCTAACGTTATTAACCCTTCCAGAGCTAGCGACTAAAACTTTGCCATCCCGAAGAATGGTCCAAAATGTGGTCAAATAGTGGTATAACTGGAAATGGCCAGAGGTGATGTTTCTAATCCAGATATACTTTATTAATCCCTATGTGGGAAATGTTCTATTCACTCTTTTATTGGAAAGGAGGGTCAGCTATAGCCGGTATCCCTGGAGCAGGCAGATGAGCCACATAAGGTAAACATGGAATGAAACGCAGGAGTCTTTGTTTGGGAGACAGCTTCTCAGACCTCCAGGCTATCCTACCCTGTCAATGTTATTATGAGTGAGCTTCCTTAGACGAGTCTGATCCTAAATTGTCAATGTGATTGTTGTCACTGTATCACAGTGTCCAATCTGGAGAGGTTCCATAAACATTGACTAGGAGAATAGTTCTGAAAATCACTTGATTTAGCAGACACGTTTATCAAAAGAGTGCAAACACTCTTAGTACTCTAGCTACTACTCTTTTTTTAGGATAAGGAGCAGGTACTGTAGGGATTAGGCAGCCTGCAGATGCAGAGGTAGGCCAGGCATGTTGTAGAGATACCGTGGCCTTTCAGGTCGGGAACAGCTACTGTTGCATAGAGTAATCCTGACTCCAACAATGCAAGAGAAGAACTCGTTATATAGGGTTCAAACCATTCTTTGTCTGTTATTGTACATTGTGGCTACCCAATGGATGGCTAATACATAATGTATTAGCTCTCAAGGGCTATGTTATTTAGTAGCCTGTGTTATTTGACGTGCACCTTTTTAAGAGCAGTGTAGGTCTTTTCAACTTAAACGTTAGAAATTGAGATTAATAGTGCCCCAAGTGACGTGATATCAACTTGCCCAAGGCAAGTTGACAGTCGAATAATATTGTCAGCCTCAAGTCCTGCTATCTGGTAAATTTGCCCGGTGCATACTAAACAGCATAAACAATGGACATGAGATTCAGGCAAATATGAATAGAGACATATGTTTTAAACCTGCTCATGACCCAAACGTGTTCATGCAAAACAAGAGATAAAACCCAGTGGTGCCCAGTGTGTGTGGGTGTGAGGCCACTATGAGCAATGAGTGTTAAAAAGAATGTTTTTTATAGGCGTGTGATAGTTTTTGAAGTCAGCGTGTGGCAGAAATCAATTTACAGAAGATAATTCTCAGGGGGACATGGGGCGGCAATGTAAGAATAAGCCTACACCATTGTGCACAAACGGCACTAATGGGTACCATGATCGTCGACAAATGAATCCAATTAAAAGACTCTTATTCGCAGCTCTCACATATCTCCCTGTATTCACATGGGGACAGTAATTCACCTGGGAAAAAGGCGATACAGAAAAGTTTTTGACCACATCTCACCCGGTTGCTAATAAACCCATATCTGTCGGACCAGTTTGACAGTTATTTAGAATCTCACAGCAGCTGTCAAGGAAAGCTGAGCTAGAAGCGTTGAGGCCACAACAGTGATGGAGTCGATGGGATTACCAGGGGGATTATAGGAACACTATGCACAATAGCAGAAAGTCTTGACAAGGACATGATTACTAGGCTGTGTTTGAGTTCAGAAGATAACGGCTAGGAATGTGGATTTAAGAGACCGTCAGGTTGTCATAAAGGGGTCAGCAGGTACCGACCCAAACAAATTTTCCAAGTCTTTTTTTGCCATGGAATGTCTACACATCGTGTAGAATATATTATGGGGATGCAATTGAAACTATACAGTAATGCAACCCTTGAGTAAAAGTATATATTCTTAATTAAAAAAAGTAAAATGTCTAGTGTGAATTGTAAAACTATAATTTACAGTTATACAATAATTAATCAAAGTAATTGTTTTAGCTCAAATATATAAATCAATATTGGGAATATCTTTTAAATCTACAGACAAAAAGGTTGACAAATTATTCGATGCGTCGATTCACGTTATCACACTTCATGGTCAGAATCAACAGGCTGGTGGTTCATACACTTTTCATCAGCCACTTGCAAATTGCAGTAGCTTGCATTTAACCGTTAGCGGGCAGTCATATTAGCAACCTGAATCAAAAACAAAACTACTATTTTTTACCTTTCAATGTGATACTAAAATATATTATAGCATACTGTATATTAATGATGAACTATTCATTTATCCGTCTACCTTATCGAATTCACTATATTTTCCTCATCCTAGAGTGGATGAGGAAAATATTCTCAAAGGAAATGTTCCCTGTCAACAGTGTCGAGAGAGAGAGGGAGAGAGAGAGAGATAGAGAGAGAGAGAGAGAGAGAGAGAGAGAGAGAGAGAGTGAGAGAGAGCGCGGGAGGGAGAGAGAGAGAGAGGGAGAGAGAGCGGGAGGGAGAGAGAGAGGGAGAGAGAGAGAGAGAGAGAGATAGAGAGAGAGAGAGAGAGAGAGAGAGAGAGCGGGAGGGAGAGAGAGAGAGAGGGCGAGGGCGTGAGGGGGGGGGAGAGAGAGAGAGAGAGAGAGAGAGTGGGGGGGTGGGGTGAGA
>JAODOY010051599.1:0-18587 GCA_025399855.1 Forbesichthys papilliferus | reverse complement strand
TATATATATAAAAACTTAATTTTTTGGTAATAAATAGTCAGTAAATGCACCGATTTACATAAAAAATTGAAATTCTAGGATACTTTTAGTATTTGGGCTAACTTCCGTGAACTATTTTGAGGCTCCTCTTCTGTGGAAAAAACGGTCCATTGGAGTGAACGGAGATGGCGCGTCTCTCTCCATACTAGGCCCTGCCTAAACCCTATGCAAGCACACTGCACCCATCAGGGCGATGTTGTAAGAACCCCATAGGAACGCAATGTAATACACAGGTTATCATTTAGACTACAGAGACACAGAGGATGAACAAATAGAGAGAGAAAGAGAGAGAGACAGAGAGAAAGAGAGAGAGAGACAGGGAGAGAAATGTATCTTTCTAATCCCTGAGACGCAAGTCATCAATCTACTGTAAATGTCAGTCAGTGGGATATATGCCCTCATGAATGATGGATATCTGCCATAATATACCCTTGTTTGCCCCTCCCCCTTAATTGTATTACACAGGCAGCCACTGACAGCCTATGATCTATCTTGACGGCTTTAGTCACAAGAAACACCTGAATGACAATAAGTCAAGTAACCCGGTTGATCGAAGGGAACCAGATGAGGATGGTTTTTAACCTCATGCCGTTCTATGTAGAAATCATCGGTCAAATGTGAACTTGAATGTGTGGCAGCGGGTGTGAGCTGAGTGTCCTGTTGTCCCCTGCTGCTTCTGCATTCATTTCACTGACGAAGCAATATTCTAACCACACACTTCACTCCCCCCCACAACACCAGGGGTAAACAAGCAATCATATTAATGCTCTGCTGCACTCACGCGATCCAGCTATTGTCCATGAAAAGATTCAAGACTCAGTAGTCCAGATTGAATCAACATTGCTGATGCTCAATGACGCTTTAGTGTGGTGAGGAGTTGGACAAACAAAAAAACTGGCATGAATACAACGCATACTATCCACACATTAATCAGTTAGAATAATGTTAAACATCCATGAAAGCCATTACAATCCACGAGGAGTTGCAACATAATTTAAAGTTTTGGTTGAATATAAACAATGTTTGTACTGTTTTAACAAGTAATGCAACACCTCTAAATGACTGCGAGGTATGCATGACTTTCAAGTCAACCCATTCAAATCCATGTACAGTATCTGTAAATTGATATGATTTGGTGCATGTTTACCCTGACTTGGTAGATATGCATTTCAGGGTGTGGCATATCTGCTTATTTAAAGTGCATCTGCTAGTTTGCTGTGCAATACTCATCTCTACGGGAACACTCCTAATTAATTAATAAGGACCTATTAATCAGATTAACATTTACCACAGATGTGATTTTGACACACATATCATAAGTTCAATCAGCAAATGTCAATTAGACCATATACTTCAAATAACGCTTCGCACTGATAAATCAGGTTATCAGGTGCAATGAATTGTAGTGGCCTTTTGCTAAATCACATGGACAACACTGATGTTGATAAGATAAGCTTAACATCTCATTAAAGCGATTACAGTAATCAAACGAAAATTGCACTATAGGCAAAGCCAAATGTGTGCACCTACGTGTGTGCGCGCTTAGCCTACAGTATGTGTGTGTGTGTGTGTGTGTGTGTATGTGAGAGACAGAGACAGAGAGAGAGAGAGAGAGAGAGAGAGAGAGAGAGCGCGGTGGGGGAAATTGGGGTTATATGCACTAACATAAAGCATGTTGCACGTAAGGTACGCCAGAACTGAAGCGCACGTAAAAAAAAACAGCATAAACGAATGAATAGTAGCCCTCTTATTCCACCGCCTCACCACCTCCCCAATTCTTTCCCAGGCAAATACATCATAGAATGTTTAAACGTGTTGTAATGCGCTTACATAAAACGACTGATCTGCAGCCTAGCCGAACAAATTGCACTTGCCTTACCTTGAGCGTGTGTACAGTCGACGAATAAGGAAAAAAATAAAATCCATGTGGCACGCCACATTGGTATGTTCAGCTCCCCAAACGATGTCCAGAACCAGGGTGAATTGGACTTGACGCCTCGTGTCGGGCACGCTTGAAACATGTTGCTCGGTCCCAAGTCTTTGCCGGACTTGTTCTGGGTGTCTGCCTGTTGTCTCCGAGTCCGAGTCTCGCCTTGGGCTGCCTTCGGGTGCTCCGGGGAGCGCCGAAACTGGGCACGAGATGCGGGATCTTACCCCGAGTAAACTTGTAAGTGGCCTATTTCTACCCCTCAGTTTACTATCGTAAAAACAATGATCAATTCCATCCGCACAATATTATGATCCTCCAAATTGGCAATAGCACAAATGTCTTACTTGGTTTCTTTGGATTCAGCTTCCCATAGTCCGGTGTATCCTTCTTACTGTACTGATTGTGTACAATTTGTTTGCACCTGTATGAAGGCAAGCTGACCAAACCGTACTCTGAAATATGATACTTTCACCACATGTCTTTATGTGTCCTTTTTTAAAGTTCTGCCTCCTCCATGGCGGTCCACACTGATGTACGTAGTTCTGCAACGGTAAATGAACAGGCTCGCGGAATTATCTTACCAATAACAGCAAGTAAAATGATCTTAATGACGTACCACAAGTTGTCCGGGACCACGGTCCGGACAGCACGTTACTTGTACTGCAGTGGAAGTTGCGCTGGGTCGTGGGCTCTGATACGAGCGTGCGGGAGAAAAACTTGAAGTCGTCACATTGATACAGACCGCGGAGGAGCCAGGCTGCCTATGCGCTGCTTTGGAGGATGAGTCCGGAGTTCCTTGTGAGAAGCCATTGGATATAGACTGGAAACCTGCCCTGTGAGTGTAGTGCAGGTTGCCACCATGCGGCAATACAGAGTAACGCATTGTTGTGTAGCAACCAGCCAGGCACCATTTAAACACGAGGAGAGGATTTAGCTGCCGTCTCGCATCACAGAAGGTGGAATAAATTGAGTTATTGTTCAAATATAATAGAAAATACTAAACTGCTTAGCTTAGTTATACAGCAATGTTTCATAGACTCTAGCAGGCGTAGGCCTATTGTATATAATTTTAATGAAATATACTTTTATAAAAATACAAATTCCGTGGGGGGGGTTGAATTAATGTACAGTATTCTATCATTGTACTATTGTGTTATTTTAAGAAGGTTATCCTGTGTTGTTGTATTTGCATCTGAGATTATGGATGGCAAGGAGGATGAATGAGAGAGTTGGGGACAGAAGCAGAGGAGGGGCATCAAGAGAGTGATAGAATGAGCAAATATGCCTTCACAATGTCAGAGAGAGAGAGAGAGAGAGAGGGAGAGAAAGAGAGAGAGAAGCCATGGCAGAGCAAACTCTTCACAATGTCTCCAACGTGACAGTGCCTTGCTGGCAGACACCAGCAGTGCACAGTGAAATGTTTTGGTGTGTGCCAAGTTTCATCTAAGCCGGCACATAGCGGCAAAGAACCCTGGGTAATAGCTTCAGTCGTTTCCTCAGCACGGCCCTCTTATTCTCCTGTTGTCTCTGGCTCTCGCCTATCCATAAAATGTGATACCTTGCACAAAAGTTAATAATAGCCCAGTTAGCGTCAGGAAAACCAAGATGGAGTGCTTCTTTGCCCACCCCCAGGGCAGCCCAGAGACCTGATTATGATTCTTCAATGTACTTTCCGAAGCTGCGCTCAGCAAGAGGATAATTCTGGAAATCCCTGGACACGGCTAATTATTTTCTCTCTCTCTCTCTCTCTCTCTCTCTCTCTCTCTCTCTCTCTCTCTCTCCCTCTCTCTCCCTCTCTCTCCCTCTCTCTCCCTCTCTCTCTCCATCTCTCCCTCTCTCTCTCCATCTCTCCCTCTCTCTCTCCCTCTCTCTAGTTAGCTGGAACTATCCCATTATATCCACTGTCACAGTCTAATTAGATCCCACCACAGCCACAATCCCTCTTTCCTCTGTCTATTTTCTCTCCTTCTTTACCTCATGTGCACTGCAGCAGCGCAGACCTTCAGGCTGTTTCCTTGGCAACAGCTGCTTCCTGTTTGTCTGTCTGCGTTACCATGGGCAGATTTGGTTGAAGGGGCTGTGAACTGGACGTCAGCCTCACCTCTCCTGACCAATATCACATTTCCTCCGGTAAACATTTCTCAGAATAATGAGAATGGAGATGCAGGACAGGCTACCGGCCTGTTCTGCACTTAGGGTCTCTAGGGAATAATTACCGGGTACAAAGATGTGTTGTCCCTCCAATATGCCCAAACAGGTCTCCAGGGAAACGAGGCTAAAGAAATCAATATCATCATCTTTCAAATATCTAAAAATCAAAATCCCCCAATATACATTTTATTCAGGTTTACTGTGATTTTTTTTTTAAATAGCAGGCTATTTCTATTTCCATTTCCATTTCCAAGTCTAATGTAATCATCTTTTTATTATTTTACTGACAGTAATGTGAAGCACACTCTGTAAATGGTAAAATATTGCTCCATACTTTGGATTAAAGTAGATTATCTTTATTTATTAAACCAGTATTACAAATACATAATGAGAGTGTGTTCCTGGCTGGAATTTCTCTCTACCCATTCAACCACAATATCATGGTCTTATGTAGTTCTCTACCTTCCCCCTATGCCGCCACAAACCCTTTTGAGGTCTATATTTGCTTGACA
Source organism: Forbesichthys papilliferus (assembly GCA_025399855.1). Classification (NCBI taxonomy): domain Eukaryota; kingdom Metazoa; phylum Chordata; class Actinopteri; order Percopsiformes; family Amblyopsidae; genus Forbesichthys; species Forbesichthys papilliferus. Next base: position 13,955 of record JAODOY010051599.1, on the reverse strand, counting down.
TGACTAATCTACATACATTTCTATCATATTGGCAAAGTACCCTCGCTACTTTCGCACTGGTACATTTTTCGACTCAGTTTTACTCTAACACTTACAAGCCAGTTTACAGTATTACAGTAATTTCTCGAAACTATTCATGCATACAACATAACACAATGTATTACAGTACTGTATATGCAAAAGCATGTAACTAAACAAAAGTCCTTAGTTTATCCCTCAAGAGAAAATGTGTACGTCTAACATGCCATTGCCATAAGAATGACAAGTCCTTGATTTATTGTCTACCAACAAGCTAGTCAAAATGTTTGCATGTTCTCAATATAACAGTGTACTGTGAATTTTCTAATGTGAACTATAGGCTAACATTTTGATGACAATGATCTAAAATGCATATATATATATATATATATATATATACTGTATATGTAGCCTTACAATACAGTATACATTATACTGTATACATTTAAACAGCATAGTGTAGTGAAAGATTGAGTATACTGTAAGAGATTGGACATAATTCACATTTATGCTGTTTTTACTGTATATACAGTACGCATAATGTACTGTTTGTACTGTAATTTGGTGACATTTTCATTGTGAAAATTTAATAGAAAAACACAGTACAGTAATACGGCTTTACAGCACTGCATAGCACAAAGGAAAATTAAAATACAACTACTGTAACAATATGCCCCAGAATACAGCACTGTCTATGCTTGCCAAAAATAATAGTCTAATACAAATGATAGCTCATTTAACCATTTTGCATGTATGGACTTAAACATTGAACTAAGGCCTAGATGTTTTGGGGGGTATGACTATTCAACAGACATCCAGTGTATTTCATTTTGATCAACATGCCATAAGCAATTTATAATGTAAGAAACAGCAGACAATTGTACATAACCATTTGCATGAATGTGCAAAAGCATCTATAATTTGTTCCAAAACGATGAGAAATGTCCATTATAATGCGCACAAGTAACTTGATGATGTGGAGGTTGAACACGTAGTTTGAGAATGTCAATTCTCATCTGTGAAATGTACCAAAGTGAATGAGAAATACTGTAGTTTTGTGTTTTCTTTCTGAATCATAATGCCATTAGAATTAGTTGACAGACCAAAAGTACAGAACATTTTCAATATTGTAATTGTCATCAAAACTGTAGCCATAGTGTACATCAGACAATAGCAAAAGAATATAGTTTTATATTGACAACACGACTAAGCATTTTTACAAAACTGAGCAACGTGTTTGTCAACAATGACCCAAGGACTTGACATTCTGATGGCAATGACATGTTCATTGATGTAAAAATGTGCTATTGACAGATAGACTAAGGATTTTGAGCAAGTTACGAGCTTTTGACGGAAAAACATTGTGTTTTGCTGTTTGTACGAATTGTTTTGAGAAATGTACACGCTGGTTTGCAACTGTTAAGAATTCATCAACAAAATGTACCAAAGCGACTGAGAAAAACTGTAATTAATTGAGAATATTAATATGTTGAAATTTTCTTCTCTATAAGCACGTCAGCGAATGCGTGCTGTTCTTTTGTCTTTCAAAAGAGCGGTAGTTCTCCTCTTTACTGTCATTGCCACTTGAGAACAAATTTCACCAGAGGATGGGTGGACCTGTCATTCAAAACACACTGAGCTGCTTTGAAGTCATTGTCTCTTTGTGGACCAAGAAGCCATAATGACACATGACATATTTGCCTGAGCATACCAGACACAGCCGATAACGCCATTCCGCATAATCCCGTTTGATAAAATCATGGAATGACATCAAAACAATTGCTCTCGAGGCATTTGTGATAAAAGAAGCCCTTCATCGACCAAAACCACAATGTTTTGGCAAGCAGGGCAGTATAACCATATCTTGGGAAAACAATAGCTTGAGAAACATCTCAGGTTTACAGGTAAAAAGCAAGGCAATACCACCCAGGTAGGGCAAGTATCCTCTTCCACAGATAGATGATTGTTTCCATCCAAGCTCACAAACTACCATAAGATAAAAGAGAGTTGAAAAATATCAGCGAGAGGGATACTGTAGAGAGACTGAGAGGAGACAGAGAGAGAGAGAGAGAGAGAGAGAGAGAGAGAGAGAGAGAGAGAGAGAGAGAGAGAGAGAGAGAGAGAGAGAGAAACTTCAAAGCATGGGAAGAATTTCTCTAAACATGGTTCTCTATAGCCCACATCAAACAAAAGTATAACAGCAGAGTGAGGGTGTATGCGTATGGTTTGTTTGTGTGTGTGTGTGTGCGTGTGTGTGTGTGTGTGTGTGTGTGCATCACAACATCACAGGAAGTTGAAGAAATGCATTTAGGCTATCATGCTTTCTCCTGACCAGCGAACAGACCAAAAAAGAGCTTGTCATCTCCAATAAAGCGGTTGGAGTGTGTGTGTGCGTGTCAGCTCATCAGCTGCCAAGGAGACCATCGGGGGGGTGGCCCCCAGCCCACACACGCACACGCACACACGGACACGCACACACGCACACGCACACGCACACACACACACTCACACATGCTCACCCGAACAGATCCAGACTCCCTCCATGTTAGTCCACAAAAACACACACATCACTCATACTGCATGTTATTTTATTGTGTGTGTGCCAGAGCGCATATTGATTGTTTTAAACAGAGCATTTACGACGCAAGTGCTATTTCCACATTGGGCTTTCAATACACCCACACACACCTTCAACGTGACGCACACATGGACCCACGAGCACACACGTACACACACACACACACACACACACACACACACACACACACCAACAAATGACAATATGTTATAAACTTAAAAATATGTTAAATAGCATCTTTCTAGGAGGGGAATGGCCTTGTATGTCCCACACACAACAACAGGACACACACACACCATCTCACACACAATAGGACACACACAACAAGACACAGACACACACACACCCACACACACACACACGCACATAAAAACACACACTGTTTCAGACACACAAAAAGAGGACATGCACATGTCCTAATATGTGCACGTAACAATGTTATTTGCACCCAAATTCTACTCATATATTATACATATACACAAAATGATGTTTACGGGATTCTTCAAATTCCATGTTAACTCCATGGCAACTGGTATTTTCTGTTGCCAATAGGAACACCTCAAAATCAATGGTTCGTTGTCAGAAAAAAAGCCTGACCTTTTCCCCGGTCTACTAAGGCTGTCTATTGGATTTGGGCCACCATTCATAACAATGGCACCGGTGGAAAAAACGAAGGCCTTTAAATGGAAACCATGCAAATAGAATTCCATTCCAGCCCATGGTTTGTCTGCTGTTCTATCCGTCGGCCTAAATGTTGTCCTTGCTATTGGAGTGGACCATGTAGCCTTGTGCATTCATCTGTGTTTTGATTAGGTCTTGGCTTGACGCTGCCGGTCTCATTGTTTCTCACTGTTTGCCTGCCTCCTAGCTTCCTTGTCGCTTGTCGCTCTGTCTGTCTGCTAGCCTGTCTGTCTCCCTGTGTCTGTCTTTGTTGAAGACTGTGTCTGTCTGTATCATGACCTGTTTCCCTCCACAGCCTTGTTTTGGTGTCTGTTCTGTTCAGCTGCAAGACGTTTGAAAAACCCTGTAAAAACGATCTAGTTTGCTGCATGATTTACGTGACTGTTATTCCTTTGTATTCTTTTATTGTATGCATCTCATTATGATTTTTATCTGTAAAAGGTGCGAAACAAACTTTACGGACTTAGTTATTTTTCAGCGGTTACACGTGTAAGCAGCATATAGCACTATGAGATTCAGTTGACTGCTCGGGTTCACACTTGTATTTACAAATTCCTAAAAATGCAAACTCACACGCACGCGCACGTCGCACACACACACACACACACACACACACACACACACACACACACACACACACACACACACACACACACACACACAAGCACAACCACAGGACGTGATCAGAAACTGTGCATCCTCTCTATACCCTCCTCAACGTCCTGTGTGAAAGCCACACTACTACAGCTCTGGTAGAGCAGGAAGTGTAACCAGAAAGGAAGAGCGCTCGCGTCTGCAGGAACATGCCGAGGAAAGGGCCGACCCGAATGAGAACCCACGACGACCGCGCCAATACTAACGTTGTTGCTCGGTTCGGCTCTGCATTCGCGGGCGGCGTCAGAAGACAGCAACAGACAACAACCAGCGGTCGTATAGCGCAACAACCAGCCATGCGCTAACACGATTATGTTTGATGCTACATATGATTGGCCCTAGGCCACTGCTCCTCTCTCTGATCCTTGCTAATTGATATGTAGGTGTGGGCGGGTGGCCACGGAGCTGTTTGGCGGGGAAGAAGGAGGGGAGAAGAAGGGGGTGTTAGGGGTAAAGAGGACACGAGAGCTACCCACCCGCTCTGCCCCTGCTGGGTCCACATGGCCCTGAATGGTCCCGATTGAGTGGCTCGGCTCACGCACACACGCTAACACGCTAACCACCCGCCGCGGGCGTAAGCAGTTGTTTTGCGGGCACATGGTACTTCTGACGGGACTGGGCGGAGGCTTTTGGCAGGCATGGCTAATGGGGGGGGGGGGGTTAAGGTGAAGTGAGATAACAAGCGACATGATTTTCAGAGTAAGACTGCAGGTGCAGGTTATAAAAGAAAGGGGGAAGGGGTAAAGCAGACTATGTAGCCTATTAGGGAAAGAGCAAGACAGACAAACAGGTCTGTATGTCTATAAAATGACATGAAAGACATGCCTAAATTATACACATCTCTGTTTCATGCTACAGTATAATGGGCTTAGGCCCACTATAAATGATCATAATTGTAGTTAATGGTTATTATTACTATACACTACAATGCACTTCAAATATATATATACGTTCTGTGTGTGTGTGTGTGTGCGTGCATGTGTGTCAGGCAGAGAGGAACATGTGGACGCGTCGTCCACCTGCATGCAATCATCCGTGCACAGCATCCGTGTGTACTCCTGAGTAAGCACAAAGAACCACTTATCCAATAGCACACTTAAATGGAAAAAGCCCTTAATGTGAACACATTACAGCTCCGCTCAACTTCACAAACTCAGCATCATCTGTCACGTGGGCTCGTGAGTCAGAGGTTTTCAATACCCACGGCTTTGGCAGAGGGTAAAACAAGATATCATTGATTCAATGCAGTTGGACTGTCATCACACACTAACAGGCACACGCGCACATACACGCACGCAGGCGCACACACACGCGCACACATGCACACACGTACACACACGCACATTACACATACAAGCACACACGCACACACGCGCACACAGGCGCACACACACACGCACACACCTACACGCACGCACATTACACACATGCACACACACGCACACACGAGCACGCAGGCGCACACACACACGCACACACCTACACGCACGCACATTACACACATGCACACACACACGTACATGCACATTACACAAACACGCACACACACACACACACGCACGCAGGCGCACACACACGTACATGCACGCACATTACACAAACACGCACACACATGCACGCAATATTATTGTATTGTTAATTAATTAGTGCCCTCTCCATCCCTCTCTCTCTCTCTCTATCACATACATTTACATATACATATACACAGCGTATGACTGTGGAAATTCAATCTTCGAATGTCAAGGTCAACAAAAACCAAAGCAACGCTAGACCACCTATAACATAATGGTTATGTCTGTGTTATACCAAAAAAACTAAGTGGAAATGTTACACAATAAAACAGTAGATTCTGGAGGTGGGATGTGAGCACAGCTAGATCTTAAGATTAGCATCAGGCCCTCAAGTGGCCCATTTCCTCTGGCTGGGATCAGGAGCAGTGATAATCACATGCAGAAATGCACAGATAGAGAGACAGAAAACAAATTTTCAGTTCAACCGTTAATAAGACATCGCCATTTCAAACCCATATTTTAGTTGTAGTGTTTTCATTTTTTAAGGTTATAAGAAACCAAGGTATGCTTGTGTGTGTGTGTGTGTGTGTGTGTGTGTGTGTGTGTGTGTGTGTGTGGTGTTGTATTTTGTCTGTGTATGCGTGTGCGTTCAAGGAATCAATGATGGTTAGGGAGTGGGAAAGTGGAAAAGAACATATATTAACATGCACAGTGGGCAATGTGCGTGCGTGTGTGTGTGTGTGTGTGTGCGTGTGTGTGTGTGTGCGTGCGCGTGCCTGTGTTCGTTCATGTCTGCGTGTGTGTATATTTTGCGCAGGTTCTGGGGCAGCTGTGCGTGCATATGTAGTGTTAGAGTGCTAGAGGGATGAGGGGATGTGTGTGTGTGTGTGTGTGTGTGTGGGGGGGGGAGGGTTGCATAGAGACCACCTACACACCCACCTGCTCGGCTGTTTAGAGGGCTTGTATGGCTCAGGTCATTATGGATGTGAGCCTCTATAGCTGCCAGGCATTATTAAGCTATTTCTGTCCTTCAGCTTTGCACTGAAAATCACTGAGTACAGACTTCATTACAGAAAATGCATGCTTCAGAACATGAACCGCGGCAGCAGGAAGCTTCGTGCGCTCAACAGATGGCTAGGCTGCTTTGTAGTATAAGGTACACAATATGTTTATCATTTGATAAACAAAACCACTGTTATCTGTCTGTCTTTGTACAGTAACTCAAGTAATTCAAATGAGGTGTAAAAACCCATGCCCCATATAGTACTATGCCAATGTTTTTTTTATGATTCTGACCTGTGACCTGCAAAACTAATTATATAACATATAAGTAGAGGATCAGTAGCTATAGCTACTGTAAACTACATTTAGAAATAATAATAAAATACATTTAATTTCTGTAATTAAAAATATTATTTACATTTTTTATAAAATAAATAGCTTTGCAACCCTTTTCGGTGGGCCACAGATGAACATCTTAGGAACCACTTCTCCCTGCTTCATAAGGGTACCAGGGCTGCCAGGAATGTCATGTTGATATGAAGTGACAGGCAGCTAACTGCACTGCTTGACAGGCACTGTGAAAATGACTAAAACTTTTAGTTTTAGAGTGCAAGATGGAGAGAAAGGCAGTGTTTGTTTGAGACTTAAAAGCATTGCAGAGAAACCACAATATCTCTGTGGTCTTTTCAACCTCTGTCTGATCTTCGTATATTTGGCACTCGTGGTAAAAGGTAAACATGTACTTGCATATTATTGCATCAAGTCAATGTGCTCTAAGGAGAGTTTAGGCTTTTATTTATATTTTTATTGGATGCATTGTTTTTCTTAGATGGGTAAATATTACCGATGCTTTTAGTGCGATGATTTTAGTTGCTTCGCCAGATTTAGTTTGTTTGCTTTTTTAAAACTTGATTATACTTTTAGTCTTATTTGAGAATGATTATGCCCCATTTGGACTCATGTGTTTTTGTATTGAGCTGAGCATACAGTGTCCTCATAAAGTCACCTACTGTAGAACGGCAGGTCTATCAGTGAAAGAAAATGAAAACAGGGACTATATTTGGATCAGCGCTTCCTAAATCCACTACTTAAGGTAAACTACATTAAATGTGAGGTAATTAGTGTTCCTGGTGCAGACCGCAGACTGCTAATTGAGCTGCCTGCCTCCACCAAACTCAACTGGTCCTGCAGACGTCTCTTAAGAGCACACTTAAAGAGTTTGGCCCTAAGACTTGTTCACCCTGCTACACTGAGGGCAATGCAGGACAAATAGTAATTGTCAGGCGCAAAAACATGTCTGATAGCAGTCTGAGTGGAGCGAAAGGGCACCAAAAAGGGTGTGTGTGCGTGTGTGCGTGCGTGCGTGTGTGTGTGCGTTTGTGTGTTTGAGAGTGAGAATGCATGCAAGTCAGTTGAGGAGCGAGTGCAATGCTCGTGTGCATGTGAGGCATGTGTGGGTACAATATGCGGGTGATGGCATGGGGTGTGTGTGTGTGTGTGTGTGCGCGTGTGTGTGTGTGTGTGTGTGTGGAGGGGGATGGTTTTACTGGCACCACTTCACCTGAAGGCACCCGTGTCTGGGCTTGTTTCAGATGTTGAATCGCAGGCCTTGGGAACAGTGCTCTGTTAGAGGATCACGCAGGGCTCCCTGAGGCTTAGCAGGAGTTGCAGACGTGGACAAAGTCGGAGATTTGTGGTCTTGTGTGTTGACAGAAAACCTGTATGTGAATGTTTGCTCCCCCCCTCCCACAAAAAAAAAAAGAAAAAAGCTGGCACTGCATTTCTGCTGTCACATCCCTCAACATAGAATCAACAGCTGGAATTGTATCATTAAACAAAGCATACAAAGCATTTATAAACATCTCAAATAAATAAGGGTAATACCTTACATTTTAGCAATAGGTTGCCTGTTTGTGTGAGTTTAAGTTCAACTGCCTTTTTATGGCTTTAACTGATGCCAGGGCAGGCTAGCCAAAGATGTTAACTTTCCATCGATCTCATCGCTAGTAAGGGGGGGCAGGGGATTCCCTGGTCTGGCTGTGGCTGTTATGACCAGGGGTCCTGTGTTTCCACAGGTTTTACTCAGCTGCTTCAAGAGCGAATGTAGAGACACCAGGAAATAGACCAGACACTGAGAATGAGACTCACAGCACAAACACACACACACACACTGCTGAAAGTGGAAACAGAGTGTAGTGTGCCATGGAGCAATAAGTGAGGGTCAAAGTTCAGGCACACAGATACACATAAAAATAAACACACATGCACGCACTCACTTACTCACTCTCTCACACACACACACGCACACACACACAGTCCCCAGTTTGTCTGGAGATGTGCGCTGTAATGGCAGCAGTAAATCAGGTCACTGCTACTTTGAAAAGTGCCGGTGTCGGCTCAGCAATAGGGGAATAACTCACAGAACGTCTGATTTACTGTGTGTCATACTAAAAGCCTATTTAATTATCTCCATGAGGCCTGACAAGGAAACGATATGGTGGCATTTTGTTTTATTAAAAGCCAAAGCCACATTTCAGCCATGTGGCAGATTAAAAAAAACATCTCAGCTGGTGTGTGTTGGTCGGCCTGCACCAAACCGTAACTGAGAGACGACCCACTCAAAGGCAAATCTGAGTATCTTGGCGGACCCCAAAGACTGTTTGTGGATTTGAAGAGAGGATTTCAGTCTTCCTTTCATCTCCCACTCCCTCAAGCATGCAGATGCACTCAATTTAAAGGTGGAGTCAGTCATTCTGGAGAAAGCTTGTTGATATTTTCAACTGGATCAAAAGAAAGGGTAATGTAAGTCCTCCTGTAAATTGAGCAGTGTTCTTTTAATAGGTACGGCTTAGAGAGGATTGTTCCATCGCGCTGCGCGTCCTCTCGTGTTATACTAAGTGTCCTCCTGCACATTCCTAACTCTGTAAATAGGGCGGGGTTATTGAGAACACACTGTGCATTCATTATAATGATTCTCAGACAGATTATTGAAAGGGAGAGACTGACAAGAGCACAGATGCGGTGTAAATAAAACCAATGATAGGCGGGGAGGTGGGGGGTGCTGTGAAGGGGAGACATGGCGTGGAAGATGGGACAGACTGAACACACTGAGCAGCTCCATGAGACCCAAGTGTGCTGACTTTAACATTAATCTCTGATCCACACACGACTGACTAACAGCTCCTCCCTGTTTTTATGATCTATGATACGCCTGCCGGGCCTTCTTCTCAACACTACAGTCCAGCTACGTGACTCACAGGCCCCCAAAAACAGAGGATTCAGGTTCAGCTAGCATGGGTGGAAGAGAAAGGGGGGACGGGGTTTGCCAACGATGACCATCCTGATCTCGCTAGCTTCAGTTTAATTTCGCCGTGAGAATCAGTGTCCGAGTAGCAACTGAACTGTCTAATCAGCGTCGCGTTTAAAGCTATACAGGCATGGTTTAGGTGTTCTTACCATGGTGCCGACAGCAAAAACGACCAGATGGTTCGTCCAATCAACTGCCAAGCATTTTTTTGAAAGTACAGCCATTCACAAACCATTTGCACAGATGCACAATGAATATGTATGCATATTAGCCTATATTAAAGATCAATCAAATCTTGTGACTGCCCCGCCCTCTACAAAAACATTGTAGAATCTGTTAAGAAGGATTTTAATAGATAAAGAGATCCTTGTAAACTGTCAAATGTTCTACATGTGCCATGCTCAGGTAGACAGGTTTTTCACCACGCCTCATTTGCAGTTCATTGTGTTAGTTAGGCAATCCTCCAGTGCCAGAGGCATAGGCTTGGATGTTGGCACAGACTCACTTTCTCTCATTGCCACAGATCGGATCAGCATGTCCTTTGTACACAGTGCAACAGAACTATTTCAGACACACTGTTCAGAACTTTACATGGAATCCTACGAAATGTAATAACAGCACGCCACACCCATCGCTTAGAGTCACATTGCAGCTCTCATCATCGAAAACATTTGTTCTCAACTAAGTTGTTTATATAAATTCAGTTATAAACAGGCCTGCCAACACTGGCCTAGATAATGGCAGAACATGATGCAGGCTAAAGAATTAATTATCAAAAAGAAACCACAGAAAAAAATACATAACTAAAATACATATGACAAAATCTACGGTATGTTGAAATTCTTTTTTCAAAATAGGTAAATAATCAAGACCCAATGATGAGAACCAATATACTGTAGAATTAAACCCCAGTGCATAGAGTTCAATTGCGCTAAATGTGCTATCAATATACCAATCTTATTGTGGCTGACCAGAAAACCATACCCTATTTTAGAAAGATTGAACTCTTAAACAGCTACGTGAGATCAATAGGCCCTGTGTTAACGGACCAAGTCTGGTCGTACGGGGTTCATGACCTGGTCTCATCTTCATCAACATCACATGATGATGATGATGATGATGATGGATGGGTCTATTAATAAACTTCACAATACGCTGACCGCAGACAACAGCACTACAGATGAGAGGCCCCATTGTGTCCAAATGAGGGAGCCATCCAAGAGGGCACTTGACAACACAGCCCATGCCACCGCCTCTCCCTGTCACCCTCTTCTTGTTTGTGCTGACTGGGTGTTTAGAGGAGTCCTGAAGGTCACGCTGCTAGATGCTGAAGTGAGGATCCTCAGTGCTTTGACCTCTGATTGGCTCCCACTGAGTCACTAGGAGTTGTCTCGGCCTATATACCAGAGGCCTTGGTTTGCGGAGGCGTCGAAGACAGTGGCCAAGACTGTTGTGTGCCTTCTGCCATGGTTCTGACAAAGGCAGGTTTGTGCAGAGGTGGAGAGGTACAATGGAATAGTTTGAGGAGAGATGGCAGGAGAAAAAGGCTGTCCTCCACATAAGCGCCTTATTGTGAAAGCATGCTTTGGAGATCTATAGAAAGAAACCCATTTTCCTCCAGGGACTTCTTACTGTGTAGGAATGATATCACATGTTGAAAAATTGGAGCTTTTGTTTCACCGTGAACATTTTAAAAGATTGACAGGTAACCGTTGGTAGGAACACACTTGCCAAAGCAGGCTGTAATCCGCTATCGCTCTATTTATTCTATCTATATCTCTCTTGCTCTCTCACACCAAGAAACACAGAGATGCAAACACACAGACTCCGACACACATTTACTGTGAAATGTTTCCTGCTGTGCTGGGAATGAAGCCACAGAAGATAATTTGTCATACATAATTTATTGCCGAGGTCAGACCAAATTCATTCTGATCATCATAACACATACAAGATAAAAGCTTTGGTGGTTGATTCATAGGGGACAATATAATATCAACTCCACAGAGATATGGATTTTCGCTTATCATCACCCCCCTCATTACAGATGTTTGAGTTTTGAACTCACTAATACTCCGCCCATGCCGATAAATGTGCATGCTTGTTGACACGTGCAGTGTACACACGCACATACACACACCAGCACTGATTTGGGCCTATCTTACAGTCCTTGACTATGCCTTCGTCGCCCTGGATAGAGAGCAGGTAACACTGTTAGTTGTCTGGCTGGCATCCATGTGATCCCAACTGTGAAAGCTGGGTCTGTTGCCAAGGAGCTAGGGACCTCTCACAAACAAAAACAACACAATAACAATGCACACGTATACCCTATAGTGCACGAGTGATAATTATAAAGGGGCACTCTTCAGAATAGAAAAAGGAACTAAAAAGGAATTCTTCCTCCCAGACAAGTCAAAATGTAAACAAGCTAAACAAAGATATGACTAATGTTGATGTGAGGCAGCCAAAGTAAAAATGTATACAATAGACACCAATTAGTACATATGATAGATAGCTCAGGGTGCGCACAGCATTAGGTAAACACATACAGAAGTATATGTGAATAACATCAGTCGATAACAACTGATTATCGAGATTCTTTCTGCTCCTTGGTCATATCTGCTTTTGACTAACATTTGGCAGCCATCTCACAAGCTTTCCCGTAAACGCTTACAACGCTGGACCCTGCTGTGGTGCTTTGCCAGAACGTTACTGGGGCTGTGGTCAATGTCCACCACAGTGTTGCATTAAACCTAAACCACCACGGAGCACAGCAAGGCATGAGCCGGCAGCTGCACACAGAATAGAATTTATAAGGGAGGTGGCAATGAACTGCTGTTTTCCCCTGTTAAGGCCGCATTGTCATGGTTACTGACAAAAAGGCACAGAATATAAATTCTTGCTGTGAATACCAGGAAATTGCCTGGGACATGGCTATAATGTGGGTATTATCAAGGAGGAAGGCCTTGAAATGACAATCGTTTCACTAAGGAGCTATTTGAGCTCAGGGAAAATGGGCCAGCGTCTCTCAGATCCTGTCAAGACGGTCAAACAGTTGTTTGCTGACTTCAGTGAGTTTTATGAGGACGTTAGGTAACGTTTGTGCTGACAAGACAGGCACATTACCTTTAGGCCTAAATGTGATAACACGGTCTGCCGGAGCAAATATCTCTAGGAAGCATTTACAACGAATACATGTTGTCACAAGGCTACTGCCTCTGTTCCATCCCGAAGGGGATACCTGTTGAAAGCTTGATTCAGTGTCATTTGCCACTATGCATTGTTATGTGTGCTGAGACTACATTTGCATAGGCTATACCATGCCATACACATTAACGATGTTTAGAATAGGTCAGTATTACGATATATATTAGTGTTGTGTATTGTGAACACACTCATATTGCATTATTATTTCAAATAATGTATGTCAATATCACAATAGTGGACTGAGTCATATGTGTGTAAGCAATTTTGACATTGAATATTACACACTATAGTGGAATGTGTGTGCTTGTAAAAAACAGCATGGGGTTTAGAGTGAGACAGGCCCAATTATCAATTGGTAGCACTTACGCTGAAACATTTATATCCAACTGAGCTCATGTTTATTTTCAATGTTTGGTCTGTTGAAATTGTTTGTTTCCCAGGTTGAGCAATGCTGTTGGTTTGCAATTGGTCCTGACATTTTATAAATATGCATTATTTTTATTTTTCTCATATCGTTTTTCATTCATTTATTTAGTTCATATTCATTATTATTCCACCAAACCAAACACATAAATTACATACATTTAACTTTGAATGCACACTGCAGGGAATTATCAGATAAAGCAAAATGGTACTGATTGTAGGCAAAACATCCTAAAATAGTGTTTAGACTGATGTAAACAAAGCAAAACTGTGGATATATTAGTTGTGTAAAATACAAACAGTACCCAAAGAATCTTTCTTTACTACCAAAACAGGTGTGCCGTTGACACTGGCAGTGAACTACAAAGCAAAGCAAAGCCACACTAAAATGTAATTTAAACTATCTTCAAATCAGATCAAAGAGGTAATTTATTTTATTTGAACACAACTCTATCTGCTTGAGATAGTCCATCCATCTCCATCCATCTTTTTCCGCATATCCGGAGTCGGGTCGCGGGGGCAGCAGCTTCAGCAAGGGACCCCAAACTTCCCTTTCCCGAGCAACATCATCAAG
>JAODOY010051588.1:0-18589 GCA_025399855.1 Forbesichthys papilliferus | reverse complement strand
GAGCAGCCTAATGCATCTCTATGGGAGCAGAGATAGAGCAGCCTAATGCATCTCTATGGGAGCAGAGATAGAGCAGCATAATGCATCTCTATGGGAGCAGATAGAGCAGCATAATTCATCTCTATGGGAGCAGATAGAGCAGCCTAATGCATCTCTATGGGAGCAGAGATAGAGCTCTCTTCATACAGTAGTTACCGTAACTTAATCTTGGCATCCTCGAAGCTCTCGGAAACGAAATAGACGGGCTGGTATGTCTGATCCTGGTAGGGCTGTACAGCTGTCTCCTCTGGGTCGAAGGGCTTGTATTCGGGCTCATTGGACAGGGCGTACTGGAAAACAAGTGGAAAGATCCGCACCATGTCACATAAGCAGCTAGCGTAGGGCAGGTTACAGATTTCTGAACAAGTATTCGAATTCTCTCTCAAAAACCCCATTAAAAAACACTGAACTATAATTAAGAAGTATAACATAAGGAATCTTCTACCCTAGCTTCAGTGAGCACACATGTAAACATAGCCATGCGCTCAAAATGGCCCCTTTGATTGACACGTCAATTGACCAAGTCAGAGCTGTCTAATAGCATATACCTCCTGTATTAGCCAATAAGAGTGTGTGTTGAATGAATCGCTCTCTTCTTACAGACAGAGCCAATTACAATCAATGGTGTTGATGACACAGTGTAGGGCAGGCAATTAAATCTCAACATGTGGGTTTATATGGAGACAGTAGGGATTAATGGGAAAACATGCATGCATAATGGGAAAAAAACAAATACTCGAATCCCAATATATAAATCGAATACATACCCAACGAACGAATACCCGAATAATCAAATATTTGGGGCCAGCCCTAAGTTAGCGCTGAACGTCTGGCACATAAACTCCTGAGCTATACAACACTGTAAGGGAGTGGGGTAATATATTTACATTGGCTGCTGCATTGTCACTAACAAGTCCTCATACTGTAGGTAATTTTGTGTTCTGACAATTTACGCTACCTGTCGAATTGTGCTTCCTCGACATACTGTGCCGTATGTAGGCATAACGTTACGTGTGAGCTTTTTCAATCACATTATACTGTGACAATTAGAAATTTATTGGATCTTGGAAATGGGAACACTGAACACGTAATGAAATGGGAACGCTGAACACGTAATGTATCAACTTTTGATAGGGCAGCGTTACGGTAGTATTGTTTGACAAGGCAGCTATGACAATAGTGCAGTGGTTTATTACAAATGCTGGTCTGTTAATTTCAATAACCGTAGCCTACTGTGCTTATTTAACAGATTTACAAGACCTGCAAACCAGATTCATGTTTTTATATTTCCCAACAAATTCCTCAAGATTAATGTTCAACTCAGTAATTGAGTTATCTACAATAGTGGTAGTCGTATCAAAATATAAAAATACCTCAAAGTATCAAATGATCTCTCCTGTCAAGTAGGCAGGTCTTGACGCAGTTAGCCAGCGTTGTGAAGGGAGTGTAAAACATCTAGCCTCAATTTGACATTACCTTGAGAATCAGTGTGTAGAGCTTGGAAATCATTTTGTTTCAGGGTGGTAAGCCTAGCATCGTACTGTTAGCTACGGGCGTGGCTTTAAGTGTGACGATGGCGACTTCAGAACAACTCCCTTAAAAACAATGGCGGGTCCTTCAGAGGTTATTGTAGATGATACAATATAGCATCAGTTTTATTTAATTTATTAGAAGAGCAAAGACTTTTATCAATGGAAAATATGTTTTCACTCTTCTCCTGACTTTTCTACTGCAAGAGTGGATTTAACAACAGGCTCTGCTGCTTCACATGCAGGTTCGTCCAATCACCTGCCAAGTATTTCTTTGAAATCGCCTGCCATCTTTGAAAGTTTCAATGGACGACTCCCCAGATGGATGTGGCTAACCGACACAGATATCTGTCAGGTTAGGAAACAACAGCATAACACCGGGACACATAAAAACGCTCACAATCAGCTCTCCGTAGGAGGATAAAAGTCCTGCGCCATACGCCTTCACCGCTCCATTCTGCTTACAAAGGCCAAACTCCACTGTAAACCAGTATAACTGTTGTGAGAGAAACACAATGTATCCACAAGGTGGCACTCACATTTCAAAATGAGAAGCAACGCAAAATGGAAGAATTATCTTCTGGTTGTTCATGTGTAATATTTCAGAATTTTAACATGTGAGCTGATTGAACTTACTGTAGAAAGTTTCTCAATATCCTCATCTGAGACTCCAAGCGAGGCTAGACCAATCTCCTGGAAAGGTTTCAAAGTATAGTGAGTTGTAAACCAGATCTCCTGTAACTGTATGTCCAGACAGAATGTTGATCATTGGCATCACCTGTGAGAACTGGGCAAATTCTTTATCTGCCAGCATGGGAATATGGCCTAGTAGCTCATGACAGCAGTCCCTGTGTAGACGCACAGTGGGTTCATAATGAATAATAAGAATTACTGGATGAATGTTAATCTAAAAAGGATTTAAATGAGAACATTTGCAGTTATCACAAGAAGCAGGTAGGGATTAGGTCAACTCTGGGACTCACACACACAACCTTCTGACCGTGAGTCAAACACCCAACCACTAGACTATCTTGCCGCCATATAAAAATAAGTATATGCAATTTTACTAAACGGAAAAGAGCCATAAAACAACACACACACACACACACACACACACTCCCCGTAGAGTGAGAGGCATGGAATCGTGCGGGATTGTAGCAAGGGGGATGTCTTTACTCACCGCTCAGGGGAGTGTCAGACTTGCCTATAAGGACTTTGACCTTACCAAGATGGCAGCCAAGGGGCCAGAGTTGCCTATAACGGCCTTTGACCTTACCAAGATGGCACCCAATGGACAAGACTTGCCTATAAAGGACTTTGACCTTACCAAGATGGCAGCCAATGGACCAGACTTGCCTATAAAGGACTTTGACCTTACCAAGATGGCAGCCAATGGGCCAGACTTGCCTATAACAGCCTTTGACTATACCAAGATGGCACCCAATGGGCCAGACTTGCCTATAACAGCCTTTGACCTTACCAAGATGGTAGCCAATGGGCCAGACTTGCCTATTAAGGACATTGTCTCTACTCACGGCTCGGGGGAGTGCATGGGCGCTGAGGCGTGGCGGATGTACTGCGTGCACTGGAACACTCGGAACGCCAAGCTGGCCAGGAAGTCCCGGGCCGACAGCAATCCGGCCACAGGGCGTAGCTGGAAGCCCGTCCGCCCTGAGAAGGAGAAGAAGAAGAAGCTGTTTACATGTAGCCCAGTGTTACGAGACCCGTACTGCACTTGGGGAACAGGTTAACTGAAACAATTGGAGCAGCCTTTAATCTAGTCTCGCAGAGCCAGCCTTTCCTTACGTAAAGGGACACAGCGCTGGCTAACTGCGTCAAGATCTGGTAATTTGATTGACATTCACAAAAACCAACTACGACACAAATGTATACAGAGGAATATGTTGAGAAACTTACAACGTGATAAGTATATAAGTAGGCTAGGTTAGTGCATACTGAAACTTAAAATGAAATTAGTGTAGTGCAGCAGCGTCGCACACGAATTACTACTACAGCTACAGCCAATGAAAATCTACTTCTCAATTTTGTAAAGTGATGTCGAGTTTACAGGGGTCTATGCATCAGACGTTCACCACAGAGTTGCTTATGTGACGTAGTGCTGATGGATGGAAGAGGCTGAGACTACCTTTAACCCAACAGGCGTTGCTACAACTATTTTGATCGCCTCATCTAACTCTGCCGCCATGTCGAAACACAAACTTTACTTCAACGTCATGTCAGTCAGCCATCCTGATTGATCCACCAGCTGTGGAAACACTAAAGCAGGGCTATTCAACTCTGGTCCTGGAGAGACACACCCTGCATGTTTTAGATCTCTCCCTGCTCTGACATGCTTGATTCAACCTTGAATCAGGCGTTTAACAGTGTAACAACCCGTTCATTTGAATCAGGGAGAGATCTTTAACATGCAGGGTGCGGCCCTCCAGGACCGGAGTTGAACAGCCCTGCCCTAAAGCAACAAGGGATTCAAAACTATAATCTCAGCGGAAGTTAATCTCTCTACCAATATGGACACGTCGATGTAATAAAAGCCTCCCGCAAAATGACTGGAACCCGCCAATCCCGCATTGAGGCCCGGCGGCGTCGCCAATAGATACGCCTACAGCCTTCCTCTCTCACCCTTTAGGAAGGCGGAGACGTCGCCGAGCTGAGGGATATCTTCTTCTCCATAGCCGCCCTCGTTCTCCAGCTGCAGCAGCCCCTCCAGGAACTGGCGACAGGCCAGGCCCGGGTAGATCCCGCGCAGCGTGCGGTACACCTCGCGCCTACGGACAACAAGGACCGGGTGTCATGCCCAAAGGTGATCGTCCAATTAAAAAGTGATCGCGTATGCAGGAAAAGGTGCATATTATGGTTATTGTCCCACTTTAAATACTTTAAAAAATATATTGAATTAATTAATAAAAAAATTGATTAATTATAATCTCTATAGGGAGCAGAGCAGGTAAAATGCCATAAATTAAAGATCATAAAATGATATCTAAGACTATTACCATCCATGAATGATGTTAATTGGGCTATAGTTTAGGTTTCAAATATAAACAAGGATAACTATTTGAATAAAGTAAGATGCACATATTGTGATTATTTGGTTACAAGAAACATTAACGTTTCACAAAGACATAAACTGCCGTTGCTATTAACACTGACATGATTAGGCCTATTATAGGTTTGATCCAGATAAAATCAGATGCATACGCAGACGACAATCACGACACACCTGAAAGACTCAACAGTGATTCTCACAGTTACATGTAGTTCAAGTTTACGCCAGTAGGTGGTGATCTAAGCCTATGATATGTGCAAGCCTGGAACTGCTCACCACGTCGCTTTCTCTTCTGCGGTGTATTCCACTCTCGGTAACGGATCGCCACTGGGGAGCAAATTAGCAGAATACATGTTAATTTAAGGACCACCTAAAACCAATTTAGCGTGCATGGCTCTCTGACTACACCCCTCCCGTGTCACCGTCCTATAGGGATAGCTATGAATGACTATTATGCCTACAGTAAGTACATTAATATGCAATATTTGTTCAAAATGGAATGTCTTGTAACTCACTGTTTGTAGTTAAAAGCCAGCTCGGAGATAAAAGCTCTCCTCTTTCTGTATTCTGCGTCCCTGAACCCCTGCGAATAAAATTAGTTAGTATAAATCACTTATGACATCAAATCAAAAACAAATAACTACACGGGATAGAAACGAACCGGGTGATCCTGGTCCAAATCCGGATCAAACTTTGTGATGAGATGGTTGCATTTGTCCAGCTCATTAATTTTTCTGGGGAACCAGGGGACTGGTTACAAAACACAAACACAAAAAGAGCATGGCCCTGTTCATTATTTTATAGGTTATATTTATAGATGATATAGGACGTTTGTCTTTAATGTATGAATGATAAATTCATTAATATATTTGAGTGGTTCAAAGGGCTAGCCATATTTCAGGCCTAACCTATTTTAACAATTAATTTAGCCTATTTATTTTGTATGTTTTATTCCCAGTTAATCTTTCATGATTTCAGGCTACTGAATTTGAAAATTCCAAGGGAAGATTATTTCAAATAATCCAGAATGTATGTCACGTCACGATCTTTATGCCTATAATACTGCAATCACATTTTGCTCAATATTTGCCTTTTTCGTCGGGAACTGTGCGGACATCGTCGGCTACTCGTTTGAGCGAGTTGATAAAGACTTCGACGTCAGAGCTGTGAACTTCACACTTCATGAAGAACTCTAGCTCCAACGCACTGCGTTTGGCCTTCCTGCCCGGACGACTCTCGATGTGGAGAAGTTTAGCCTCGAACGTCTGAAAGAGGTCGAGATATGAGAGATTAAACTCGTAAGAAAATCACATTTTATTTTGGCCAACACACAGGGTTACATATTTAAACTAAACTCTTGTTTACGAATTAGCCAGCCGTTTATTATAAAACATTCTGGATTGATGACCTCCCCCAATGACTAACAGCATACAATGCAGCCCACACATAACACAGTAAAATACACAAAAATTACACGGAAAGTGTGATAATGTTCTATTAAACAAGAAACAAATCAAATCTTTAATAATAATAATAATAATAACAACAACAATTATTATTATTAATAATAAAGACCCTGCAGACAAGCAGACGAGTCTAAAGTGTAGGCCTACCTCGAATAGTTTGCCCGTTTTAAAGAACCCGGCGTTCTTCTCGTTGCTGAGGGTGAACAGGACGTCCAGCGTGACTCTGCCGTCCTTCTCTTCGAACACGAGGCTGTCCGCGCACACGGCCGCGGCCCCGGGGGAGCCGCACGCACTGCCGCGCTCCTTCCGCGCGTCTTCGATGAGACTCTGCTTCCTGCCGGCAAATGGGCCTTTCTGCGGCGGCAAGCTCTCCGTCTTCATCTAGTCTGCAGGGTTTTCTCCAGCGTTCTATTTTCTCGGTGAATGTGAGCCGATGTATTTGGATTCACTCCGCTCACCTGCGCAGTGCGCACCGATCCCGAGGATCAAACGTTGTGGCATCAGCGAGAGGACGAGGTCTTATATACGACGCAGAATTCAGGGCCGTTTGTGTCATATTACTCTACATGCACTAGAAAAAAAAAGAACCATTGTCTATGCGGGGAAATAGGTAATCCTTTACCCATAGAATAGCTTTTATTTGGAAAGAATGAAAGGCCCTTTTCACACATTACCACTTCATGTTCTATCAAGCATCCAACGATGTACGTAAGCGCTGCAACTGTATATTATAATGCCTTATAAGAAGATATTCACTGTTATGTTGCCATAATATGACCAATAGGACTACGTGATGTTCATGACAGGGTATTTATTAGCACAATTAATTACAGACACTTCATGCATAAAATACAGTATGTAATTTATATATTACTGTAACATAACATTCCCTCCCAATATACAGTATTATGTGTGTGTGGCAGATTAAAGCACATATATTTTGAGAGCAGAGATACTTATTAATTTAAATTATGATTGATTCAAATGTTCTCTATTAAAACATTGTTATAAAATAAATGACGGAATGCTAATATTTACAAGACTAACACATTTTGTATTTGATCAGATGAAACACACGTTATTAGTTTGCATGGTTAGCCTTTTTAGAGAAAAATGTGAGGTAATGATCCCATGATTATAATATAGATAAATGCTTCTGCCTATAAACAGATGAGGTCATAACATATGTGGTTTTGTTACATGTCTTACTTCAGCTTTCGCAAGGCATTGCACAATATCCCCATCTCACCTGGAATAAAATACAACATCGCATTAGGCTAGTAATGTAGGCATAATATAATTTGTATAATTATGCAAAACAGTACAAACTATCTGCTATTATTAAAGCTTTACAATTTGTCTGCAATCTGCCACAAATGCTAATTGATGTAAAACCAAACAACATTATGGCCAAGTTGTTCAATATTCCGTTTTCCCACCACTGCTGGTTAATAATATCACACGTTCCAGATTTTCTTCACCTCATAGCACTCACTTAAACTTGTTTTTATGTGCTTTAATATTGCCTTTATTTTCTCTATAAAAAAAAATTAATAAACATCCTATCTGCTGTTCTAATATTCTGGTGGTGACTGCTACTATCATGGAATTTAACCAAGTTTATTCCAGAGAGGAAATTTGTGCTTTTTTGTTTTGTTTGGGGGGAGGGGGGATCAAATCATTGATTGTCACGGAATACTATTTGCAGCAGCATGTTAGTTCCCATTCATAAACATGTTACTGGACGTGGTATTACATTTTTTTGGTCTGAATGTTTACAGTAAACATACGCCAACATTCACCACAATCATATTCAGTTTAATTAGTGTCATCACGGGGCTGTGCCCCGTTTCTGTGTTCATTATAGGTTATGGAAATTCACATCTTTAGTCAGTGAAAAGTCAGGAAAAAGCAGAGGTGTCAAAAGTACACAGTCATTACTTAAGTACAGGTACTTACTGATTTAAAATACTGATTCAACTAAAAAGTACAGGCTCTAAAATGTACTGAAAAGTAAAAAGTAGAAATTGTTTAAGGACATTTGTACCGGCTGTTTCAGGGAAAAGGCTAACTGAACCTCAAGAGGAGTCATTAATGTCATAATAATAAAATGTAATCTATATAATGATATTATAATATATCCTGATATACAGTAGTTTTTTTTTACAATTGCTGGGACCCAAAACTCTTAACATGATGAGCACAACTTGTCTCTCGTTTATAATACCGTACCCTATTCTGGTGAATCTGAATGAATTACAGTATGGAGCTCATGGTTTACGTTACTGAAAGACCCCTTTTCTGTTTGTTTGGTCTTTGTGTAATATGCACTAATAGTAATAATAATAATAATGTCTTCTTCAGGTTTTGTCCAATCTCTTTAGGTTTGAAACTGGTCTTGATGATGAAGGCCTCAATTATGCAAAATAAATAAACAATTCCTTTCAATTGTTTCCAAACGCATTTACACTAAAGTAACTAGTCTGTTTTGAAAATCTGCGTTCTTTCTGCGCTCCGTTTTACGCTGCGCTCGCTAACGTACGTGCACGAGGCCCATTTTGGGTGCAGTTACACTTCAGACAAATGTAACCAGAGTGAATGTGTAGACCTACTGTTGAGGCTGTCTGCCAGGTTGCTGAGCTGCTGGGTGCTGTCCAGGACCTCAATGCTCTGCGTATAGGCGTTGTAGCGCACCGTAAAGGGTCTGGGGATAGTTACAGCAAACGTCCTGCATCCAAGGAGACATTAGAGCTAATGTACAGCCAGGACTGTTTTTGTTGGGCGATAATATTGTCCCAGAAATAATTGTGATGAACAATATTCGAATCAGAATCTTGTAAACAATGTTGTTCCGCTGGTTATTGTCACATGACATCAATTGTTCACTATGACTGGTTAAACCAATTTCATTGCTTGGCAAAGTAAACCTTGCAGCGAAAAAAACAAATGGCACATTTTCACATCCATTCTTCCAGAGTTGGCTGGAATAATGCAGACGTCTGGAAAAACAGCTATTAAAACCTCGAGGAACACGTCATTCACCTGTCGCTGTCTGTTGCGTGTGCGTGCTATCAGGCACACGAGAGCACAGAAGCAGAACAACACGGCTAACTCATGTCTGCAACACGCATGTACTGTAAAGACATCAGCCATATATTGCACGATAAGTCGACATAGTAGTTATGGTGGCAGGCCTACACTATATATACAGCCTTATTATACAGGTCGTATGACGCAGTCAGATTGACCAGTCCCCCTTTAGTCCTTGTCTGCTTATTAGTTTCTTTAGTTTGAGGTATTTGATCAGTGATTTAAAAGCTAGTTGTCCTTCTGAAACCCAGGCAAATGACCTGCTTGAGTGGTCTTACCTAACTTTCTCTTTGGCGTCCTCGAAGCTCTCAGCGACAAAGTACACAGGTTGGAACTCCGTGACTGGGTATTTCTGGAGGCTGGTCTTCTCTGGGTCAAAGGGCAAGACCTGGGGTTTGTCTGTCAGGCAGTACTGGAACACACAGGCGTCATGATGGTCACGTTGTACCACAGACTTTAGAACACAAAGGTAGAGCAATGTAACTCACATCTGTTGGGGCAGAATTGCAACAGTTCTGGTCTCGTGAGTGGGCGTGTAGCCTAGTTTATACTTGTATAATACTTATAAGTGCCTAGTTGCCATGCTTAACAGCTAAATACATCAGAATTATAACATAAAATAGCCTGTTTCTGTTGCTGTGCGAAGATCGTGGAGTATGTAGTGCTCGAGGCGGGCGCGTCCCACGCACGCCATAGGCGAAGGGCCGCGCGCCATCCAACACGGCAAGTATGTTGAGGCCTTATATGTCACAAACAACACCTTGCTGAGGAAGCTGGGTCTACATAGCTATAACGACCTGGTTGACTGTACCTTTAACCGGATGTTGTTTGCTTCTGATTAACTGGTGTGTGTGAGCTGCTTCACGATTCTGACACAGGTAAGTACATAATAAAAGCACCGGCTGAATGCTGTATACATTATATAACGGACAGTTCAGTAAAGAATATAAATACGTGATCAATTCACACTCACCTGCAGCTCTCACAACTGCACACACACACACACACACACACACACACACACACACACGTGTGCATGCACGCACACACTCACTCACCTGCAGTTCCCCGAAGGACGACAGCAAGCCTGCTCCATAGGCCTTGACATCAGAGCCTTGTTTACACAGGCCGAACTCCACAGTGAACCAGTACACCTGTACACACACACACACACACAGTGAACCAGTACACCTGTGTACACACACACACACACACACACACACACACACACAGTGAACCAGTACACCTGTACACACACACACACACACACAGTAAACCAGTACACCTGTACACACACACACAGTGAACCAGTACACCTGTATGTACACACACACACACACACACACAGTGAACCAGTTCACCTGTACACACACACACACAGCCATACTAATTTTACATGCAGGAAACATTAATATATAATAATACGCAAAATATGAAGATTGAGTCAATAGTTACTAAGACTATTATCCTTGATATGAAGTATAAATTACTGTTTTACTTACAGTAGCAAGTTTCTCAATGTATTCATCGGGGGCACCAAGAGAAGCCAAACCAATTTCCTACAGGGAAAAATATACAGTAATATATGCAAATATTATTATCCGATTTACCGTCCCCTCAAATCATATCAGAATGATTATTCTAATGTAGAATTCTAAATACAGTAAATGCTGTGTGCTCTCTATTGAGTCTAATCATGTGGTTCTTACAGGCCAATCACTAATTAGCCCTGGACCAATCATATTCCAGTAGCACTAATTAGCACTGCCCACTCTGGTAGAAATTTAATTCAAACTGAAAACAGTTTATTGGATCTATCCCACTGTAGTGAAAACAGGGTGTTACCTCTACATTATCAACTATACTTTATTATATATTAACTCACCTGTGAGAACTGGGCGAAGCTGGGATCAGCAAATAAGGGCACATGTCCGAGAAGTTCATGGCAAATATCCCTGTAGTGAACACACAGTTAGTAACACACACACACACACACACACACACACACACACACACACACACACACACAGTTAGTAACACACGTATGCGTCATCGTTCCTGCTATACTCACGGCTCCGGCGTGTACATGGGGTTGGAGCTGTGGCGGATGTACTGCGTGGAGTGGAAGACCCTGAAGGCCAGCCCGGCCAGGAAGTCCCGGGAGGACAGAAGGCCCGCCACCGGACGCAGACGGAAGCCTGTACAAGCTGCGGCGGAATAAGAGAAGAAGAAGAAGAGTAAGATAGTGTTTATATCTATACGGGCGTGGCTTCCAATCAGCATTGTGTTTATATCTATACGGGCGTGGCTTCCAATCAGCATTGTGTTCATAGCTATACGGGCGTGGCTTCCAATCAGCATTGTGTTTATATCTATACGGGCGTGGCTTCCAATCAGCTTTGTGTTTATATCTATACGGGCGTGGTTTCCAATCAGCATTGTGTTCATAGCTATACGGGCGTGGTTTCCAATCAGCATTGTGTTCATAGCTATACGGGCGTGGTTAAGGTGTGCCGTTGCTCAAACATCGCGCATGTAAACCAAAGAGTTTACAATTATAGCAAGATTTAGCATTATGCAGTAATGCATTTCAATGGAAGCAAACATGCAACACTACCAGTCTGAAAAAAGTCACCCACCTCTTTTTAAAAAGTGAACAGTTAACAGCGCACATCAAAGCAGGGTGCGGCACACTACACCACTGTTACGTACACTGCAGGAAGACGGAGATGTCCTCCAGCTGCGGCACGTTGTCCTGCCTGTAGCCGCAGTACTTCTCCAGCAGGGGGAAGACGCGGTTGTGCTCGCGGCAGGCGTGCGTCGGGTACAGAGTCTTCAGCTCCCGGAACACTGTGCCCCACGTGACCTTCTCCTCCTCAGTGTAGTCCATCTTGGGGATGGGCTGGCCGCTGGGGGGGGGGAGGAGGGGGCGGTGGTACTCATTAATGAATCGAACGTAGAAACATATACATATACAAACATACGCATATTCCCAGCGCAGAAATCTGAATACTTTTATTTTTATTTGAAAGGAAATCCGCCTCCAAGGATGTTTTTTTTTAAAATTATTTTTACCTTAACCCTTAAAAAATCTTTAACCCTGTGGCTTTTATCATGTACTCTATGTAATATATTGTTTCTTACACCCTTTGGTATTATATTTCTAATGACAACTTCATCATCAAATTTCATTAATTGCAAAGCACTTTGAGCTGCAACCACTGTATCATTTTTAGTTTATTATGAGTTTATTATTATTACTATTATTATAATATTAAAAATGAATATAAAGTATATAGGCTACACTTAAATAGCCTGGCCCCGCCCCACGCTCTCAGATCAATTTCTTTATCTGAGATTACAGTCTGGAAACCCTGATCACATTAGCGCTCGCACAGCCACCCTGCTGGCGGACCAATCAGCGTGGATTAGTTAGGTGACGTTGAAGTCAAGCGTGTCTCTAGATCAGGGGTACCCAACTCTGGTCCTGGAGGGCCCCTATCCTGCATGTTTTAGATGTCTCCCTGCTCCAACACACCTGACTCAAATCAATGGGCTTCTGCAGAGACTGATAACGAGTCATTCATTAGAATCAGGTGTGTTGGAGCAGGGAGACATCTACAACATGCAGGGCAGTAGCTCTCCAGGACCAGGGTTGGGCACCCCTGCTCTAGATGGTGGTAGAGCTAGATGAGGCGATCAGAACAGTTGCAACAACGGTGATTGGTTAAACATTGTCCAATAGTATCAAAATTAACCAGAGGGTTATGCCCAGTAGGAGGAAATGACTGCAAACACTTGCCAATGGAGCGTGGCCAGACCTATATTCACTTTGTGAATATAGGTGAATATAGGTCTGTAACACAGACTAACACTTATATGCCTATAGTCTAAAAACATATCACAGATAATTCTCCGACAGATCTACTATGCTGCACTGCATGTACACTCGACTCGAAAACTTGTTGAGATGAGACTTGACGTGATCTTAGCTGATGTCCATTTGACATTTTAACAGTGAAGTAACAAGATGATGATAATAATGATTATTATTATTATTATTATAGAACGGTAGTGTGGAGCTTGCGGCCACCGTGCCACTCCATCTTACAGCTATGTAAATATGTGCCTCTTCACTGGGCGTTTTATTGGGCCGGGGGCTCTTTGTAGAGCCAGTAAATAATACACGCCATTTATCCGCACACACACACACACACACACATGTGTGTGTGTGGAGTGGCCTGGAAACAGCCCCCCCCCCAGGACACAGGAAATGGGAGAGACGAGTTGTTATGGATGTTATGAAGGAGTAGTTTGCAGACTGTCTGAGAGCCACAACCCCCCCCAAATCAATTTGTTTTTGGGGGTTATAGGGGTGAGTATAGGGTCACTGTATTTATAGATCATAATAACATGAAGAACAAACGTGTGTGAATATGTAGCATAACAACGACCAAAATAAAAGCATTTACAAAAACATGATTTGAAAAACTTTTTGAAAAACGAAATTTTCCCTTGATTCATTTTGTTAATTAGAATGTTAATTTGGTGAGCCTCATCCGTCCCCACCCAAAAGCATGCAGAGTAATGCCTTAGGGATGGGGGGGATGTCAGCGTGTTTCAACTCAAAGTATAGTTACTGTCTGTAGTTGTAGGCGATGTCAGCAAACTCCTTCCGGCGGGCTCTGTACACGGGGTCTGTGAAGCCCTGAGACGCACACAGAGACAATAAGGAGCAGAGCAGGGGAGACACAAGAGAAAAAGAGACCTGTCAGAGCCCTCCCACGGCCTCCTGAATCAAAGAGTGGAAATCTTCTGCTGGGATTAGATCCCACTGCCCCCCGCCCGTCACTGCAACACAGGAGCCACTGAATGCACATTCAAATGAGGCCTTTGTAGCCTGTTGCTCATCTCATGATGAATACATTTTGCTTTAGTGGTGGTGGCAAAAGGGAGCAATTATCTATAATTACAGGGGCTCACTCAAAGCAATGACATCAATTTGTGTGTTGTTTCCATTAGAATAGAGCGGCAGTGTGGAGCCCTTGTCATCTCCGCGCCAGGCTTTCATAACAAACGTGGGCGTGTGGAGTGGAGACGCGCTGTATGCTGCCACAGCTCACGGGCAAACACAGGCTGCTGGAGGTCCCTTACCGGGTGGTCGGAGTCCAGCTCGGAGCCGTAACTCAGGATATGGTTGGCAAACCGGTCCAGGTCCTGGATGTCGTTAGGGAACCACGGAACTGGGTGGAGTCAAACAAATAAAAACATGTTAATAATAAAACCCCATTTTACAATTTCTCTTGTGGATGAAATTAACTGCAATAATGATGTTTTGGTTAAGAACCACGAAACCCCCCCCAACCACACTTCACCGGCCTCTTCCCCTCCCCCACAGCTCCTATAAGATCACACTGTTCTCTACCCCTCCCCTACAGCTCCTATCAGATGACAATGTTCTCTACCCCTTGCATGGTGTGTGTGTGTGTGTGTGTGTGTTGGGGGGGGGATGGGGCATTGTGACACTCTCCAGAGTGACGGTGGGGAGGAGGGGGTGGTCCTCGTCGCCATCAATCTACATTTGGGCAGTGTGGTCCTGCCCCGGAGCCAGGCGGGAAGGGGGGGAGTCCGCCAGTCTCCTCTATAAACAGGCCCTCTCAATAACAAGCCACAAATAACCGCACACCACGCCACCACCCCTTGACCCTTGACCCCGAGCAGCAGAGCCCGGCGGCAGGCTGCATGGTGCCCGGCGTGACCTTGGTCTGGTCTGGACGGCTCTCGCCGCACGCCACCACCACCGCCATGTAATGCCTCCGCCCCCGTTGTGGTCTGCTGTGGGGTGGGGGGATGAGGGGGAGGGGTAGAGAGAGGGACACAGGACCCCTCTGTCCTCCCATCCCCTTCCCCCCCTTCTCTGACGCCACCGAGGCCTGTTCCTCCTCTATAGTCAAACCCAGCGCTGTCCAGGCAACAGCTAATAGAAAAGGCTTTCCCGTTAGGAAGACAGACAGACGGAAAGGCCAACCATCTCCTTGGCGATGCCGCTGCCTGTCATTTAGACTGCTGGTCTGCGAGGCACGCTCTTGTGCCCTGTGTGAGTGTGCGTGCGTGCGTGTGTGTGTATGTGTGTGTGTGTGTGCGTGCATGTGTACGTGTGTGTGTGTGTGTGTGGGTGTGTGTGTGTGTGTGTGCGAGTGTGTGTGTGTGAGTGCGTGAGTGTGAGTGTACGTGTGTGAGTGTGCGTATTTGTGTGCGTGCGTGTGTGTGTGCGTGCGTGTGCAAATGTAAAACTGTTTAAAAACAGTTTAAAAAATTTGCACACGCATGCACATACACACGCACGCACACATACACACGCACTGTTTGAACGCGATCGCCAACATTTGCCAACAGGAACGCACCTCAGGTATGACACATTGTGTGAAATGCAGACACACACACCTGTGTCCTTCTGTTTGTTGCGCGAGAGCTCGTGCACGTGCCCGCTGATCTGCGTGCGCAGCGCGTCGATGACTTCATCGAGGGCCTGGGAGTCGCTGGAGTTGACGCTGATGAAGAACTCGAACGCCTCCTTGCTCATCCGGGACGGTCGAGACTCGATGTGCATCAGGTTGATGCCTTTCTCCTGGCAGGGTGGGCGGAGAGAACACAGGCTGTTGAGGAATGTTCTCACCCTAAACCCGTCTCTGTTCATTAGCGTGAAATGTGGTGCAGTGTTGTAGTTTGGCCACTAGATGGCGGTGTATACTCACTGATATAACTAACTTATGTCAAGTATAACTGGCCAAGTCTGAAAACCAATATAATGTAAAGTACACAATGAGCTTGTGTGGTAAGCTAACGGTATTCCAATCGTATCGTAATCAATCATTCTATGAATATTATATATAATATATTACAAGGTATTTATTCATGTAATATTCAGCAACATGAAAGCACTTCTTACATTGTGTTTTTAAACTGTTCTTACTGGACATTACTAGACGCTGCCAGATTGCGTGACTATCTGAAATTGTCAGTTGCGGCAGAAAATCTGTTTTTGTTCATGCAGCCTCAGGGGGAGGAAAGAGGGAGTCGAGCTAACTCCCCCTACCATAGGCCGAGTGATCGGAGAGGTGGTTCCAGGGTCTCTATCTCCATCTGGATCTGATTTTCACCATCGTAGCTCTATGGCAGGCCGGCCATGCGGTTGTAGATCAGACGTATCTCAATACACCTCGCTCTTCCCCCCCCTCCCCACAATAATAAAGCGTGAATACTGCTGTTTCGGTTCCAGAGCAGTATCCTGAAGGCGTGAAATTTACATTTCTGGCCAACAGAGACTTGGGCTGAAGTACCAGTCTAGGCTACTGTTCAGTCAAATGTTTTACAGTGTAGTGCCATTTCCCTAGCTGTTTATCACTGATTGAAACAGTACAGTGCAGATTCAGCCAACTGCCTTCTCAGCTATACGCCTAACTACCTCCATTCGTGATGTTATACTCTGGTGTCTGGGTGCCACATCTGTCATTTATTCATTGGTCCACCGAATAGGATAGGCAGAACCGCATAAGCACCACACAAGTCTTGTGCATCACTTATATTGCTTATTGACTAATGATTAGTATAGGTGTTATTCTAATAAATTAATAATAGTCAAATAATAATAAACAGTTCAGCCAAAACAGTCAGATATTATAGTGGAAAAGGTGGTTGACTCTCCCCTGCAAAGTTTGTAGGTTAGATCCCCAGCAAACTCAGCGTATAGGAAGGGAAGGGGGGAAGGGAGCCCAAATCCTTGCAGGTCCTCAACCCCATGACAGGCATGATGGGTCACATGCCTGTGTGGTAAGTTGGATCAGTAGGGGGCACTGTCACAGGGTTTGGTCGTTACAACACATAAACCTGCCCCGTAAATACCAAAGATTATAGCGTTCCAATGAGGGCCGGTCCCACAGTGTGTGTGTGTGTGTGTGTGTGTGTGTGTGTGTGTGTGTGTGTGTGTGTGTCAAGGGGAAACCTTGGGTGCTGAGAAATAAATACAATGTGGAAGTGCCACTCTCTGCAGTTCCTCGAATGGCCACTTGAGGCTGACTGCGAAAGGGAGTCAGTCCCCATAGACTCCCATGTTAAAATGTTTATGTCTGTAAATATGTTTAAAACAAGCAATGTTGTGTGTTGTGATGATGATGTTGTGGTGATACATTTATCCCATTATAATATATTGTAAGCGATCATTACAGGCGGAGTGAGGTATACTGCAAAGATTGGCGACGGCCATTGCCAGCACAGAGCGGTCTTCAAACCCTTCTTGAGAAAAGCTATGGGTCATGTCACGAAAGATTGTCCCATGTTTATATACACGTTCTATGGTGTATGTATGTGTGTGTGTTGGTGCAAACCATTGCGGGTTTGGAAATTAAATAATTCAATGTGCCTAATAATGGGGACGCTAACTATGGGGACCTGTAAGGGACATGTTTAGGTTGTTCTGATCAGAGATGGCACTGGGACGATCTGCATGTAGAGATTAAATGTTCTGATGAGGTTTTGGTGTTCATGCATGGGGAAAGGGGGTTTATTTGGCAGGGCTTGACGGGGAAAGGAGCGAGTGGACGAGGGGAGGAGTTGGGGGAAGGGGCGGATGTGCGTGCTGGGAGCTCATTGGTTATCACAGGGCCTTCAGATGTTTCCAGCTGCAACGGGAGAGCAACACATGGTGAAAACTTGCTATTGATCGGAGAACCCCACCAACATTCTCCACCCCTAAGAATGTTCAAACAAACAACACAATTTACACCAGCTGGTTCCCAGAAAACCAACAATCTCTCCGAGGCTGTTTGCCCTCCTGCAAACATCAAACTCAACCTTTGAATTCACGTTGATGTCGAAGGTTATGTAATGATGCAGGTGGAGCCAGCCATTGTTGACTGCTAGCAGTGGGGCACAACAATAATACGCCTGGTACATCACCAATACTCTAGCCCAGCCAGGTGGCAAATTAGAAGTTGGCAATCGCAGCACGCCTACGGCCGTCACGACCTGTGGTTCAGCGAGCTGTCGCCGCCCCCATGTTTGACTATTTCACAAGTAGCTACGTGAGGCCAGGCACGGGCGAGGGGGCAAAAAGGCCACACAGTGTGTGCTCATACAGATGACCCATAGATTCTGGATGGGGGTGACACTGCAGCCCTGTTTGGGGGGGTGAATGGTTGCTGAGAGTGGAACTTTAAATGGAGCTCTATGGGAGAATTCTGAAACGCAAATATGTCAGTTGAAGGAAAATATCTCAACAATAACACATACAATAATCCAAAAGAGCCAATCGTCTGCTTTAGAGAAAAGGCATTCCTGCAACTAAATGTGGAAAAAACAAAGGACATGCTCATTGATTTTAGACGTAAGCCCCCTGCCCC
>JAODOY010051568.1:0-13137 GCA_025399855.1 Forbesichthys papilliferus | reverse complement strand
GTTCATTCAAAGTTCATTCAAGCAAGCAGCAGCACTGAAGCTGAATAACTGAAGCACTGAAGCAGCAACACTGAAGCTGAATAACTGAAGCATTGAAGCAGCAGCACTGAAGCTGAATAACCGAAGCATTGAAACAGCAGCACTGAAGCAGCATCACTGAAGCACTGAAGCAGCAACACTGAAGCCCTGAAGCAGCAACACTGAAGCTGAATAACTGAAGCATTGAAGCAGCAACACTGAAGCTGAATAACCGAAGCATTGAAACAGCAGCACTGAAGCAGCATCACTGAAGCACTAAAGCAGCAACACTGAAGCAGAAACACTGAAGCACTGAAGTAGCAACACTGAAGCTGAATAACCGAAGCATTGAAGCAGCAGCACTGAAACAGCATCACTGAAGCACTGAAGCAGCAGCAACACTGAAGCACTGAAGCATCAGACCTGAAACAACAGCACTGAAGCAGCTGCAGGCTTCGTGGCCTCACCTGTAATGATGTTGTCCAGGAGCGTGGTGGGCATGCAGAAGATCCCCACCAGCAGGTCGCTGACGGCCAGGTTGAGAATGAACAGGTTGGTGACGGTGCGCATGTTCCTGCTGCGCAGCACGATGAAGCACACCACCCCGTTTCCCACCATGCACACCAGGAAGATCAGCAGGTAGGACACGACGAAGGTGGCCGCGATGGACGGCTCGTGCAGGTAAAATCCCACATAGGTGATGTTTGCCCCAACCACCACCGGGGGCGCCGAGGAGATATTGGAGGACGTCCAGTTGCCGTACTCTTCCGTGAGGTTGCTGCTCAGCTCCTCGTTCATTTTACTCCTGGAGACGGAAAGTGTTGAGATATTGTGTCAACATGGGTACTGTTGCCACGTTGGGAAAGGCTCAAAAAAGTTACAATATGTTATTTAATTTCATTGTATTCATATATTTTAATTTGTAAAATTGTGAAATGTAATGTATAGTAATGTATTAAAATGTCCAATTAGCATTCATTTAGCATGTAAATTGCATGAAAGAAATATAAATAATACATTTGATAATTGGATACTGAAAAGTAAAAGAAAGCCGCACACTCTGGCCTCAGAGTTCAGCATAAAGTTCAATAAACTAAAATCCAGTCTCTCTGTCTTCCTCCGGGTATGATAATTAGATACTACCGCAGTGTTCATCTTGAATCTATTGCATGTAAACAGGATATTTTGAGAGTATGAATATTTACTGTTTATAGCTACAATTTAGGCACCTTGCATAATTATTGACAATGTAACAATGGTATACTTTCCATTGTGAGTAAGCTGTAATTGTAGGAAGCATAAAACACATTGTCTGTCAAGCAATATGAAAACATACATTTTCTTTCACTAAACTTTAGGTTACATATAGAATATACTGTACATGTACTGTATTTTAAAGCTTTTAAATTGATTGGTGTACAGTATAGTCCGTACCTCAGAAAACTGCTTTGCAGCAACGGTACACAATTACCTTAATCAAGAATGGTAGGCTCTATGAATAGCGTGTATGCAAATGGTTATGCCAGGCATTTCACATCAAACAAGGGTCAAAGGAAGGGTCAGCGTCGATGCCGCACATTATAGTCACCCGGTCGGTCCCATTATTTTTATTCTGTATACTCTGATTCACTTACCATGTGGTGGTAAGTGCACATTTCAACCTTTAATATATATATGTTTTCATATACCACTTGTCCAACATCAAAGAGAAGGAAATATTGTTTTGTTTCTTATATCTAAAGAGAGTGTGGACTCCTTTAACATTTGCATGTGTTTGCATGAACATGTTACAATATCATCATCGCAAAATAGCAGCCTCCAAATCAGATGTTTAGGGTAGCAAGGTATCCCCCTTCAATGGAATACTGTGATAGCAGTGTTCTGGTGAAAAACACTGCACCAAAAAACAGCAGTGGTCTATGAACAGAAGGAAGTTGAAATCGCAGCATTATTATTAAGATTAGAGGTTAAACACTGCTATTGTCTGTCATAACAAATTAATAACTTACAATAACAAGTTATAGGTTACACTTCTGAGCCTTTAGTTGGTTATGTTGAGATCTTCATAGTTAAATTACCTTGAAGGTAATATCATCAGTGATGTCTGAGGATAGTTATAAATATGTATAGTGTTCATTGCAGAACTCCTGCTATCTTGCAATATGCAATTTTCCCTAAACCAATAACTGGTTATGAGAAAAAATCTGAAATCTTCAAACAATATTAGATTGTGGAGCTCAGTAAGCTCATTATGAGCATTCAAAAAAGCTTCCACACACTTGAACAATTTGAACAAAAACATTAGACAAATGTACTGTAAATTGCAAAAGACATAAAAATGTCTAGCCAAATGTCTAGCAACGCAATCAATTCTACATTCTGCAAGTGTACTGTAAAAAAACATGTTAACAACATAATCACAATATTACAGTGTGCGCTGTCACAGTTTTCAACACCTTACTGGGTTTGCGTGCAAATGCTGTGGATTTCACTGATGCGTTTTTGAGTCACTCGGTATATCTTATGGGTATGATATGGCGCTCAATTAACGTTGCCACCCACCTCATCATATCGGCACAGTCTGTAATCTCACATAGTATTGTCTGTAAAGTCACGTCCAATTAATCGAATGTCAGTGGTTAGTTTTATGCCTTTATTTTCCAGGAATCAGGGAATAGGAAAAATCACATTAGAGAGGTTTACCTTTTGTGTGGAATCTCATTTTACATAAAATGTAGTACTGGATGTTACATTGTATATGAACAATTTCAATTTTCATTTTATGCCATACACAATATAACCACATTATCAAATCCTCCATATGCTTATAATCACATGCCATAGCCTAACCATAAACATTGCCCTCACAGATTTAACGATATTATTTTATTACTCTGTTGTTCCACTCCAAACATCATTACCTAACTGGTTAATTAAAGGGGCTTCAGTCTTTACAGTGCATATAGATAGCCTATACCAGAATCATTGAAAGAACAGACCAAAGGGTGTGGTAAAAACGCTCTCGTTATTTATCACTGTCGAATCGATCATAAGATTAAGTATGACTGCCTGCTACCGAATATAAAATAGAGACTTGAGTGATGTCCTACATTTTGAATATGCAGTCGAGCCAGTAGCTTTGTTTGAAATATGTTAAATATTGGTGAAAATATTACGTCGTCAGGTGTAAAAGCCAGCTCGCAAAAGTTAGGTGTGGTTGACAGAATATGAGCGGTCCTCAAATACTGGGCAGCGGTCTGGTCAGCAATCCGTGCGTAAAGCTGCATGCCTGATCACCCCTTGTCAAATTGTTGCTGTGTTCAAATCGGCAGTTGGTGCGTCTAGCATACTACAAGGACAACTCGGAGAAAGTCTGGTCTACAAGACGTTGCCTAATTATGTAGTGCAGACAGATTAGTTGACCGTGAAGTCAACGCGCACTGGAACTACAGTACCAACGACCCAGAACCACCGTACAATGAACATCCCATTAATAGCTGAATATGCGCGTTCAGGAGTCGCATTCGACACTAACTGGAAGCAAATACCAAGAATGAAATGATCCTAATTCAACTCATCAGACAGTTAATGGACACATAATTATTATGCACGATTATGTGGTCAGTTAAACTTACCTCTATTAATTACAAACGTGCGAGATGAATACAAAAATGGTACAAAAAATTAAAATAAATAACAATTAAATAAAAAAAAAATGAATTCACCAAATAAGGCATAAAAGTAGAAGAAAGAAAAATCAAAAGCGTGTCAAAAATGATGACATGGTTTATTACTCCGTTTTTACGAGCGACTCTTCACTTCAGTAGGCTACAGTTAGAAGCCGATGGGTCCGGGAACGCAGCCATCCATTCACTCCGTGTGAACGCGAGTGCGCAAGTGGCGGATTACAGACGGAGCGCTCGTTTTTGGCGACGTGACGTCAGGGGCAAAGCAGGGGTGTAATTGAGCAGGCTAATGGCGAAGTAGTAATCCCGCTTGATCTTTGTCAGCTGTTGTTCCCAACATGTCATTAGTCGCTGTTTAGCAAAACAAATGCATTAAAACACTGTGATGCTGACGCAAATCAGTGCCTTGTTCCTCTAGCCTATGTGTGTGATACAATTCGTATAGTGTAACGAGCGCATCCGAACAGACCAGCTGGTTAAGTAGGCTAGATATTGTTCGGCCCCAAAACAAGTGCACTCGGAGAAAAGGTGGCTTGTAGCCCTAATATGGTTCTTCAAGCCTTTTAGTTTAAAGTAAAAGCCTCTGTCTGCAGTGGTTCCAATCCACTTAAAAAACATCAGAAAATGGTAGATCTCACAGAAAATATCTTTGCTAAATAGACTGCAGTATTGTATCCTTTTTAGTTGATATTTGTTGATAATTAGGTTATGATTTGTTAAATTGGAAAATAGGCAACACTTGAGGCCACAATACACTATACATACGAGGCTACAAGGTTTTTTGGCCATTCCCAACGATTCCGGATGCTTACTGTGCCTTAACAACAGGCTATTATAGACCCTGTAAGATGCGGATTTCTGCAAGATCAAAAGATTAAATGTAAACAGTGACTTCCATTCCTTGATCGAAGCGTCGTCATGCTTTAAGCAGTGTGGAGACATCGAGGGCTTCATTTCACCCCAAACTCTTGTCGCTGCCCGAGCCCATGCCTATACAGTTGGGACACTTGTCTTGTATGTAGGCCACACCTGGTCGTCTTCTGCACACAGTTTAACTCGGTACTGGGGTGAGTTTACAAGAACAGTATGACGCTACCATATGGGCCATGGATAGGCTATATAGCCTATTAAGTAACCCGCTATACTGTAGATTACTATAAAGTACAGTCAGTGTATAATTCAGAAATGATGAATGATCAAAAATGCTGATGTTAGAAATGACTCAATTAAAATTAGAAGGCAGGTCTACTTGAAGGTTACTATGGGCTAGTCGACTAAAACCTATTTTTCATTGAATATATTCATAGCATTTTTGTTTTAGTCTTGGCCTTAATTCATGTCTGTGAAATTGGCCATAAATGTACTATAATAGCCTATACTTTACAATATAAATACATGGATCTTACAGTACTAGACTAAAAACATTTTAAAATAGAGATCTGCATTGAATTTTTCTTTTAGTGTTATAATCCATGTCTGTGAAACCCACTGGCATACAGCTAGGCTAGGGTATAGCTGTAGTCCATGTGATGAACTGAAATGTATTGTGCAAATGCATTCCATTTCACATGTAAACCTGTGGACACCGTTTACCAGATGCTTTTTATATTTTAATATATTATGAAGTGACTTTATTGTTTCCAGTAGGGCTTAAACCCATATGTAAACACATTCTCTTAGAATAATGTCATCATTAGTCATCAGGGCTTAGTTACTATGCATCATACAGTTACTGTATATATATAACCATTTACTAGGCTAATAAAAAGCATTGCTGTGTTCCCTGTATGTTTCTGACTGGTTTCCCTGTCCGCCCTGCGTTTCCAGCCTCGTTAGTTCCACCTGTGTCTAAGGTCATCAAGTCTCATGTGCATCACCTGCCCCTCGTTGTTGACGTCCAATGGTCGGTCTTCCTGTCTTGTTTGTGCCCTAGTGTATTCCCCAGTCCTGTGTCGGAGGCGGTAATGCTCCAATGAGCCGGACGCCAACCGCCGTCACACCATGAAGACCCGTGTCAGTTATTGTCAAAGTACATACTGTATTCCCTGCATTTTGGATTAAACCCTTTTGTTGTACGCGAGTCCTGCCTGCCTACGTGCCGTGAATTTAGGTCCTCACCTTCCGTTCAGCATTACAAACAGTTTATGTGCTGTAAGAGCTTAAACATTCTAAGAGGCTAAACAAATATATCTGTAAATATACTGTATACAGTAAATAGACCATTTACACGTAGTCTACTGACCCCTATTCTCACTTACGGGCAGTGGGTGATGTAGCCAAGGTGTTCTCGGACTTAAGCGTGTCACCAGAGCATTCGCCCACGCTCGCCCACGCTCGCCCACACTCGCTGCAATTCACATTGCTTTGCGAGGATTGTGCTCCACCCACCCAATTAAATGCAGTACATAGCTTGTGGCTGTACAGAATGCAGCATCCCTCACAGATCTATATCTTGATAGGAAGAGGCTAATTGCAACTAACCCATCTGCGCTGCATGTGTACATTGGTGTTGAATGAGTTGAATGAGGGTCGGAGGGATGGAGATGGGCCTTTGCAAGATAACTAAATTGGCTATATGGGCTGCATGCTTATAGAACCGCACGAGCCCGGGGTGGTTGAAAGTGTCTGTCTGATTTCTGACACCTGGCCATATGTCTTCAGACCAAACATCGGAAAGGAGGAAGGGGGTGGGATGTTGTTGGCAGCTGGATGATGGGCATAGGACGGAGGATTTTGTCAACTGTCAAGTGTACATCTGCTCCGTACATGCACAATAATAAGTAACTATGTTGTAATCTTATCATTCAAATGCGGTCAGCAGCACTGCGGTGAGAAATACAAAGCTTAATGACTATTTACAGGGTACCCCTCAACTGTGCTGTGGGTGTGCCACAAGGCAAGAACCAGAAATCTGAGCCTCCTCTGCTCGCTGTTTATTTTTTTAATGGCTGCATGAAAGCGTGTCTCTTTAAGGGTGCTATACAGCAGCAAACATTGTAAGCTAGGTAATGAGGTAAAGGTGTAAAGGATTGATTGCGTGCTGAGCTAATAACTACATCACACTGTATTTGTTTTGATCTGAGATGCTGGTGACTGTTGATATTTTAACTCCATCAAAACAAAAACACATCTCCCATCAGTGCTATAGCTAGGTGCTCCGTCAGAAGCTCCGCCCCACACACCTGACGTGTGTGCGGGCTGCACCACTTTGTTTGTGTTCCCATTAACAGAGCCTGGGCTGTGGAGAAACACTGGATTATATTATTCGCATAACAAACAGCTAGAGGACTATGAGGTGATATTTTATGAATTTGATAAAAGGTGTAATTTTACAATCGCTTACCTCACCTTTAATATCTGGATATTTGACCAATTAAAACATACCTTACATAGGCCTAGAGAGGAGCACATCTTTCTGTCCAACTTGATCACTGTGTTTTCCTACATGTCCATCTGATAGATAGCAAGGACCCGGTCTGTCAGTCATCCCTGACTGTGTTTGTCTGTCTGAGGTCAATGGCAGGAGGAAGGGAAGCACATGGCAACAATGGATCATTACGTGAGACAGCTTTCACCTGTTTCCATCAAGAGATGTCAACGACACAGATTAAAGGTATAGTAAGCGATTTTAAGATTACTACGCAATGCGCTTCAAATGTGTGTGGGAAGGGGGGCCTTTGAAGGGAGAGGTGATTTTTGTTTTGATGGAGTTCACATATCAACACCCTTTCTCCAGAATCCATGACCCCATTAAAACTGTTTCAAAAGGGGAGGCGCTTTAATTTAAAATAAGATTTTGTTCACTTGTTCCATTGGCAGATTTATTTACTTATTATGAGCAAATATCACCTTGTATTCATAATTTGTTTACTTATTTTTGAAGAGCCATTTTTGGGGAAGAGTGAAGATGTATTTTTCATTGAGAAAAGCCTTTGCTCTTCTAATACATTATAATAAAACTGATAAAACTGAATGCTATATTGTATGATCGAAGCGTTTTCGATTAGAGTTGTTTTCAAGTTGCCTATGTCAGACCTAAACCACGCCGTAGCTAACAGTACGACGATAATTGGCAACATGCTAGATTTACCGGCCTGAAACACAACGATTTCCAAACTCTCTAGACTGATTCTTGTGGGGAAGTGAAACTGAAGCTTGCGAGATCAGGATGGTCTCACGAGGCTACAGTTATTTGTATTTTTATTATAACTGCACATGTTAAGATCAAATATGGTTTTCTGTCACCAGCAGTACAAAGAGACAACCTACATTAAACTGTCCTGGACATTTCCTTAGTGTAGAAGGTAGTGTATACGTAAACCTTGCTTGAAATCATCATTACACTATTACTGCAATCTCGTGAATGGCCTGAAGTGCTACACCGCAGCATTTTTCTACACTATAAGACGACTAGCTATAGTGTTATTTTAAAATAATGTTTTTTTTCCTCAAGTAGCTTTTGACTACTGTTCTATTTTCAGAAATGTGCAAATGTGACATTTCTACACGTGGTGCTGTGAAAGGCATGCTTTGTACTGAACTGTAGATATAAGAGAGCTCAGGGGAATGCCTTTGGTCACAGACGTGTGTGGCTTGTACTGCGGCACATGCAGTGACCTACAACACGTGGAACAAGTGGAACACATGGGACACGTAAATGTAAATTTGAGTCCCATACATAGACCGTATATATAAACGAACAAGCCATCTGTGACATCACGCATAGCTTTTCTCAAGAACAAGTTTGAGGACCACTCTGTGCTGGCTCTGGCCGTCGCCATCTTTGCAGTACCTGATTCTGCCTGTAAAACAAAATGAACCTTCAGTTTAATTTCGCCGTGAGAATCGGTCTGGAAAGCCTCGGAACCATTTTGAATGTGTCCGAGTAGCATCTGAACTTTCCAGACAGCGTCATATTCATAGCTATACAGACATTGTTTAGGTTTGCAGACAGCGAACACGACCAGATGGTTCATCCAATCAACTGCTAAGTATTTATTTTGAAAGCACCTGCCCTTTACAAACCTTTTCAATGTATGACCCCAGGTGGAGTTGTGACACTTGTCTCAGGTTAGAGTCAAGTGGCCATTAAATTACCTGCAGATTGTTTTTACTTCTGTGAAGTTGCTGCTTGATCGCAGCTCGCGAGACCATCCCGATCTCGCGAGCTGCAGTTTAAATTAGCAGCGAGAAACAGGAAAGCCAAGAAATCCTTGCGGGTGAAGCTGAGTAGCATTTTATCTGACCAATCAACATCAGAATGATAGCTACGGTCATTAGGTGTGCCCACACAAAAATGACTTTAAAGCAGCAGTGATAGATCCAATCAACTGCCAAGTATTTTTTTAAAGTACCTGCCATTTTCAAACGGTTTTGATGGACCGCTCTCCAGATGGACTTGTGTCTAACAATTCATCGGGCATGTCAGGTTAGCTTGAAACCCACTGTGAGAAGAATTCGGTTATACAAGTTCCTCTGTATAGGTGTGGATTTATTACCATATTTTTATTTGTTCGTTTTGTGTTGTTCTACGGAAATCATTTGCAGTTGTTGCATGAAAACAACTGAACTTTTGTCCAGTTTTTAGACTGGATTTGGCTGGTTTAGACCGGCCATCATTGCTTTCTGCCTTTTTCAGGAATCATCACTTTGCTCTCAGGCCTAAAGTGATGAAGCTTAACGCCATCAGAGAATAGTTCCTCCCCAGATCCCTACACTGCCATCTGTCATGGAGATACTGGAGTATTGACTCCAGGCTCGGAGGTTCTACTGGCTTTATGTGACTGTCCCATCGGCACCTTTGTTTTCATAACCTTTAAAATCCCTTTCTGTTTAGTGTGTGTGTGTGTGTGCGCGTGCGTGTGCGTGCGTGTGTGCATGTGCGTTTTAGGTTATTATATTATAGTTATTGTCCCCATTTGTATATATTAATACACACATTTTCACAACGTTTAAATACTGATCATTGTAATAATAATGATAGAATACTTACAATTATATTATTATTATTATTGATGATGATGAGCGTTAATTAAGTTAGTTAATTATGATAAGTCCTAACACCACATGATGTCTTTCACAAGCTCAACTAAAAGCCCGTTAACAAGGGTTGTTGTGGATAGCAGGAGTCCTTTTGTGCCATTTTGTTCCAAACCTGCCATGGTCAACTCAAAGGATTCCTGCATGAATAAGACGAAGAATAACCAGCACATGTTCACTAAAGGGCTATTTAATCAGTGCTTCCTGCCTCTTGAGTCCATTAAGGCAGGGCACACATCAGGAGCACATCAGCAGACTGGGCTTGCCAGCTGTACTGTGACGTTCACTATTAAAGGTATAGTCAGCGATAACATTTTAGTTTTTTGGGTCAAATTCACCAAATGTCTCTCTGTGGTCTGCTAGCCTGCTACCCAGTTCTCTGCGCACGCTGAAAAATAATCTAGTGTTTCTACACAGCCACGTAAATAGGAACACAAACAAAGTGGTGCAGACCGCACCACAACAACATCCTATCCTTTTGAAATGCAATGTGTGGGGCGAAGCTCCTGAGGGAGCACCCTATATGGCATTGAAGGGAGAGATGTTTTATCAAATATCAACAACCTTTCTCCAGAATGTCTGACTATACCGTTAAAGATGTCTTCTGTCAGAATGCCTGTAGTAGCGACTTGCGACTAGCGCATGTTGTTCAGTATATGGATTATGGTGATGCACAGAGAGAGAGCAGCCTGATTTATAATGTAGGACCCCATAAAACCTATGGACTGCATTTATAACCTTTCTGGCCACTCAAAGCGCTGTACAGGACTGCCTCACATTTGCCCATTCACACACACATTCATACACCGATGGTGATTGCTGCCATGCAAGGCGCGACCAACTACCGGGAGCAGTTAGGGTTAGATGTCTTGCTCGAAGGACAAATGGTGAGGAGTTAGCCGTCATTGAACCAGTGACTTCTGGATCACCTATTGATAACGTGTGATGTTGCAATATTGATCATGTAAATTGCAATATCGATATTCATTTAGATATTTTTTAACATAAGTAAAAATACAAAGGTTATGGGAAAATGCATCAAAATAATTTATATTCGTATTAAAACAACACGTTTTCAAGGAGGCAACGACTGCGAACACTTCCAAATGTGTCCAGACCATATACACAGTGCATTTTGGGCATGGTTACACCAGGCTAGTGAAAACCTTCAGTCAAGGGAAATGAGAAAAGACCAAGCTAGAAACAATGTCATCATCAACCCATGTAACCAGGAAGGAACACAAGAGGTGTGAACAGTGACAAGAAACGGAGGTGGAGACCGAGTCAAGACCACAAAAAGTACATGGAATAAGAAGGTGTATTCATTACAGTATTCTATTCCATTATTTGCGGATTAGCGTTCACAAAGATTCTTAACAGATGGAGCCTTCAGTGTCTGACAATAACCTAAAACCTCCATAATATATGGGCTCAAATTCCCCTCCACCATTTATCAATTTACAGCATGACCAGAACAGCCTTGTTAAAGTGAACGCACAACAACCAAGCAAATATAATAATTTAGTTCCAGAGGGCCTTCGAAACGACAAGACGTGTCCAAATATCAACCATTTCAATAAGGCACACCGACACAAGATGATAGACGGGTTTTCGGCTGGAGATCTCTAAATTGAATAACAGTGTTTTTAATGTCACCGATATACACCAGAATGCAGCCAACAGAAAGACATTTGATGGATGAATTACAATGGAATGGATCTCTGAGGGGTAAATGGCACACGGAAATTAATACAATCCAGCCGGAATTGAAAAAGCAGAAACAGTCAGCGGGCATGGCTAATTTAAAGTATGAGGAGAAAATGATTCTGGAAAAGTACAAGGACAATCTTCCCAATGTCCATAACTATCACTTGAGATATACTAAAAGCCAAAATGTCTACTAAAGAAAGATCCCACCCCCATATTAATTTACTGTAGAGTAGCATAAGCATCTTCTTTGATGTAGACCCACAGCAGAGATGTTTTTATTGTCACATAAATAAACGCAGACATTTTTTTAACCCATCTCTCAAGGGAGCAGAGGGCAGCCACTGTGCAGATCCTGGGGACCAACTCCAGATAGAGGCCAGTGTCACTGGTCACATGACACTGGCAGCAGGGAGTGAACCTTACATGTTTTTTGGTTGTGGGGAAAACTGCAGCACCCAGAAGAAACCCACGCAGACACAGGTAGAACAAACTCCACACAGAAAGGCCGGAATGACAGGTTCAAACCCGGGACCTTCTTGCTGTGA
Source organism: Forbesichthys papilliferus (assembly GCA_025399855.1). NCBI lineage: Eukaryota > Metazoa > Chordata > Actinopteri > Percopsiformes > Amblyopsidae > Forbesichthys > Forbesichthys papilliferus. Next base: position 1,139 of record JAODOY010051568.1, on the reverse strand, counting down.
GGCCACAGTGCTGCCAAATGGGCCACTGTGTTGCCCCAGGGGTCCTGCAAATTATTTGACATTACATTAACATTAACATTAATACAACCTCTGCTTTAATTATTGAAATCTGTCATTTATTTTAATGACTCAGTCAACGACTTACTTTATACATGACACTATCGGCCCCCATACACATTTTTTTGGGTCAAATTGCTGCCCAGTTCTCTGCGCACGTATTTTGTATTGTTATTCAACATATCGATATGTGATAGGGAGTCCCTGTGCCCTGTTTCCTTAAGCCAAGGGGTCCTTGGCCTGAAAAACGTTGAAGATCTCTGGCCTATGTCTACGCGTCGGTACGGCATATGGCTGATCCATCTCTTTTAAACCCCACCCCCAAGAGACCAGGCTATGTCCAGACAGCTGCCCTTCTATTTTGCGCTATCAGTATACATAGTGTCATGACACCATTGGCTCTCATCGGTAGCAATCTTTTATATCACATAAGCGAAGCCTCAGTATGTGTCTCCATTACCCGTGACGTTATCTATGTGCTGATGCCTCATTTATCAGAGGTTGTGCTGTTTCTGCTACGGTAGGCAGGACAGGTGCTGTCAGGACATTTGACAATTAGCCATGCCTTTGATAAACTGGAACAAAGACGCCAGCAACAGGAGCTGCATTTAAAGGTAGCTCCTCAATTGCGTAAGAAAAAAAAAAAAACGATATTTCGGATCCATGCTAACTGCTGGAAGCAATCTCTCTAGGGCGAATGGTATATAACTGGCTATGAGAGCGTGGAGAATATTGGAATTCAGCAGGCTCATGAACTTTTGTAACGGTGGTCTAATTCCAGACACAAACATAAATATTGTTAAGTCAGCCTTCTAATTGTGTGTTCCATCTCAGCAGGAAAATGAAGGGCGCAGACTTTAGGTAAATCGTCCACACCTCAAAGCGCCTCACAGAGCCCACGTGTGGTTTCAGTGTGTCCACTGGCCCAGCAGGAGTGGAGTGGATACCGTCCGAGACCACATTTGAAATCCTTCAGTGGTCAGTAAAGACGTCTTTAGCTCTTCGACCTTAGGTGATTAATTACAGCGTCTGTTACTGGAGCTGCATATATATATATATATATGTATGTATATATAGATCGG